>CABHPR010122213.1:0-43097 GCA_902168415.1 Peromyscus melanophrys | reverse complement strand
GGGGGGGAGATCTCTTGAGTATCTTGGCTACAGACATGAGGGAGGAAGCCAAAAAGGACCACAGGATAGGTGACATATAAGCTGATCCATTGACATGGGAACAGCTCTGAGATGAGATGAGACACAATAAATCTCATTGGCTACAGAGTCCTCATGACTTATGATTACATGCCATCCTTTCATATAGGATGGATAGAGATTTTTATTAGTTTGATTAAACAGTCCAAATGGACTTATAAGGTCGACAGATGCCTTTTATCTGCTCAACCATAAAACAAAAAATTCTCTTTAACTGACTTGTGTTAATATAGATATGTATGTTATCTTTGAAAGCTTATGAGTTTTTAGAACAAGGCGACCAGACATCAATCAAAATGGGTGGCCCAGGTGATCCAACATCTCAGAGTGCCTTTGTTACAGTCTCCTCAGAGTTCTGCATCCAGAACAGCTTCAAGGCTGCTGGATGAGATGGTGCAGCCTCACAAACTACTCCAGCTAGGATTTCAGATAAGCCTTGCACTTTACCATTACACAGAGACTGGACAACAAATAATACAGCTAACTGTCCCAGGACTTGACCATTATCCCAGTTTTCTCAGGGTTCCCTAGAGATGCTGTTGCCTTCAGACCAAGAAGAAATCTAGAGAACATGACATTCACATTCCTAAGAGGTGGGGTGGGTGGTTTTTGGTCATTCAGTGGGTTATGGATATTTGTCATCATTTAGGGTGGTTGGTTACAAGTTGTTATTGGTAATGGTTAGGAAAAAGCTAAACAAAAATTATATTCAGGGATCTTGTTAGGAAAAGAAAAGGGAAGATATAGAAATGATAGGCTAAAAGGGTAGATTATTGAATCTACTTTTAAACTAAAAAAGCAACTACTAGTCTTAAGTATCTTACATTGGTATGAATTCTTATATTGATACAAATTTAAGGTTATTTTTGTTAGAACATACTGTACATATGTCTCTTCTCTTTAAGATATTATTCCTATGCAGCTCATTTAACAATGTAATGTAAATTTCTAGTCCTTGAAAGTTATTACAAACTATTTAGGAAAATAGAGAAATGCAGGTTATTACTTAGTTACCTATAACAATCAAACTGTTGTCATGTTAGATATGTTTTCAAGGTCAAATAGAGATATATTTTAGATAGACAGGTGGTCTTCAGACACTTCAGAGGTCTACAGAACATGGCATTTAAGATGTTTTAATAAACATAAGTCTTTTCATGACATCTGCTCCTGGCAGCACCAATCTACTTCAGAGAAGATGGTGGGCCTTGAAGAATCTCCATATGGAGTTTACTTTCTTTGTGGCAAAAGCTAGCCATTTGGATAAGAAACAGCCCTTGCCTCAACTGCTGACAGTATGCTGTCCAAACTGGATAAGCAAGACACAAAAGAAAGTGACTGCCAAACTTTGCCAAGATGGGGTAGGACAGTCCTTCAAAAGTCCTGCTTCACAGAAAAAAAATCTGTCAGATATTCTAGGCCTGTAGGCCGAAGATGGATGCCCCAACATTATAGAGGAACCTTGGGGTGACTGTCCAGCAGCCAGATGTCTCTGTTGTTTCTTAGTTTTAGAAGTTGCTTGCTCTGCACTTCCTGTTTACTCAGGCAATATTATATCCTTCTTGGGTCTCTGATGGGGATTAAAGACTTGATAGTTATAGTTTTACAGTTTACCTTGTTACCAAATTTGGGAAAAAAAAACAAAATTCACAAAAGTATAAGGGTGAGAGACATAAAAACTTAAATTGTTTATTTAAAATATGTTTTGAGGTCTAAAAAAAGAGTTTTGCGTTGGTAATACAAGTTAGGATAAAATGTAAATTAAGTCAAAACTTTGGACTCACCAAGATAGGATAGACAACAGAGTATTTTCTCTGAATTTGCCAAATGCAAACCACTGGACATTATAAATGTAATTTTTACCTGATAATTGTTCTTATTGTATATAGTTTTACTGTGTTAGAGTTTCTTTTTTATTTAGACAAAAGGGGGAAATATTGTGGGATATTCCTTTACACTGTGTAAAGATATGTCACTGTGGTTGGTTTATTAAAAAGCTAAAAGGTCAGTAGCAAGGCAGGAGGGATAGCAGGGCCTTCTGGACGGAGAGAGCAGAGGACAAGAAAGTGGAGTTCCAGCCAGAGAGGAGCTAGCATGGGAAGTACAGAGTAAAGGTAACCAAGCCACATAAAAGAACATAGATTAAAAGATCTATTAAAAGGGCTAATTTATGTTGTAAGAGCTAGTTAGTAACAAGCCTAAGCTATTTGCCCAAGCTTTTATAATTAATAATAAGTCTCCACATCATTATTGGGGAGCTGGCAGTCCTGACAAAAAGATCTGACTACAGGAAAATATCTGGACAATTGTCTAGCTCTAATAGAACTAGTATTTTTTATTGTTCATTAAGAACTTTTTTTTCTAGACTCCCAAACTTCTACCTATGAAAGGCATTTTTTCAAGCCAGAAATAAATCATCTTTGAACTGTGTGCTTTCAGATGTGTGGGGGCCCACAGAGGCTTCCTAGTAAGGCCTTACTCAAGGTCAGAAAGTCTGAGCTTGCTTTGCCCAGCAGGGCTGCATAATGGGATGATTTGGCCTAGGGCATGGTTACCAGGTATTTGGAAGTGTCTACACTTGGCTGTACATTGTGCTTTGATCTTGAAAGGGGGAGGTCTTTTGCCTCTCCCCTTTGTAGTGTATAAAAAGCCCATGAGAATAAAACTTGAGGCGATTGGGTATTGACCCAAGATCCTCAGGAAGCTATCCTGTGTCTCTGTATTTCTCATTATCTCTGTCTATATTTCTATCTAACACTTCTTCATTCTTCTCCCCTCCCCCCAAGAACTGTTCGACATGTCGGAGCTGGAATCTGACACAGATGTTCTTCAAATCAGCCATTTTATCTTTTATGACCATGTCCAAATTCTTATCGCCTTAAACTGTAGATACCACTCAAGATCTCCAATGGCCTAGCTTTCATCTTTGATTTCAAGCACTAATGTGGTGATATATTGCATACCCTAATAAAATTTACCTGAAGATCAGAGAACAGAACAAGCCACTAGATTAAACATAGAGGCCAGACAGTGGTGGCACACACCTTTAATCCTAGTACTCAGGAGGCAGAGATCTATCTAGATCTCTGAGTTCAAAGCCACCCTGGACTACATGAGATTGACTCAGCCTAGGAGAGAAAACAGAGCCAGGCAGTGGTGGCACACACCTTTAATACCAGTACTGGGAAGCACACACATCTTTAATCCCAGGAAGTGATGGCTGGGCAGAGAAAGGTATATAAGGCATGAGGAGACAGGAACTAAAGGCTTTTTCGGCTGAAGCGTCCCTTTCAGCTAGAGGCTTTTTCGGCTGGAGCCTTTTAGGTGAGGACTCAGAGGATTTCAGAGGATTTGTGGAATTGGCGAGGTGAGACATGGCAGTGGCTTTTTTCTTTGTCTCTCTGATCTTTCAGCACTTACCCCAACATCTGGTAATGGGTTTTTTATTATAAGACCATTTAGGAATTCATGTTACACACTCATTTCCTTGAGCAAGAACCCTCTACACTAGGAAGGCTGTCTTCCACTGTTCCTATGGCTGCTAGATCCACACTTCCTCTGGTTTTGTTTGTTTGTTTGTTTGGTAGTACTCTTTACTTTTACGTGTATGGATGTTTTGCCTGTATGTGTGTATGTGTACCATGTGCATGCCTGATGCAGGCCTGCAGAAGCCATGAAAGGGAGTCAGATCAGGTGCCCTGGAACTGGAGTAAGTTTTCCTTTCCTGTCCAGGTGTTGTTACTGGTCCATCTATTAAGCAGATACAGATGATAAACATTTCTTAGGCTGGAGAAATGGCTCAGCAATTAAGAGCACTGGCTGCTTTTGCAGAAGACCTGGATTTGGTTCCCTGTAGTTGGACTTTCTCTGGACCACCAGCTCCCAAATAATGACAGGGAGACTTCTTAATTATGAAAGCTTGGCCTTAGATTAGACTTGTTCCCAGCTAGTTCTTATAACTTAACCTGTTCATATTAATCTATGTTCGCCATGTCACTCATGATCTCTCCTCCATACTGTATGTCTGATTCCCCCACACTCACTCCCAGTGTCTCGCTAGTGAATTTTCCACACTTCAGATTCCACCCAGAATTTCTCTCTGGAAGTCCTGCCTATCCTCTCTTACCTAGCTATTGGTTGTTCAGCTCTTTATTAAATCAATCAGAAGGTGCCTGGGCAGAAACACATCTTCACAGCGTACAAAAAGATCATCCCACAACAGTTCCCAGCACCCAGATGGCAGCTCGCAATTGTAACTCTAGTTCTAGGTTTTCAGATATCCTCTTCTGATCACCTTGGAAACTGCACACATGGTACACTTACATACATGCAGGCAAAATACTCATATACATAAAATAAAAAAGTATACTTTCTTTCTGCTCTAAGTTCTTAGAAGATAATCCTGGTTACTTCAGTGTGGTAGCCCGTTTTCAGGTTCTTCATGGCTTTACCCAACAGGTCCGCATAGAGGATGATTAGGACCACGGGCCTGAGTGCAGGTGTCTGAGATGGTCTGCACTTGGCTGGGCTGGGGGGAGGTCTTTTGCTCCACCCCTTGGCGTCTCTATAAATACCCTGGAGCAGAGACAGTTGGGGCCGTTGGAAAAGGTTCCAGGCCCTCTCGAGGCTATCCTTTATTTTCTATCTGTTTATCTCCACAATATTAAATCCTTCTATCTAATATTTCCTGCTGCCCACACTCAAGAAAACTCTGGGGAGCTGTGGGGTTGGTGGGTAAATGCCCCACAGAATGGCGCCATGAACAGGGACTAAAGAAAAAAAGAAAAAAAGGGGGATTAAAGACAAAAAAAAGGTGGGGACTAAAAAGACAAAAAAAGGTGGGGACTAAAAAGACAAATGAACAGGGACTAAAGACAAATGAACAGGGACTAAAGACAAATGAAAATAGTAGTTTTATTACAGAGTTTTTGGTGAAAGTGTGAGTCAGCCCTGCCAGTGGAAAGTGGCATGCCAGTGTTATGGAAAAAAAAAAAAATATATATATATATAGTATTGAGGGGCAGGGGTTTTATCCTCCAGAGAAAAGGAAAACGGACTGGAACGATGTCCGATGCTACAGCGCAAAATTCTCTTTTGTCAAAATTTTCTATCTTCTATCCCTTTCTCAATTTCTATCTGTGAAAAATAAGTATAAGGTATAGGGTAGTAATATAAGGAAAAACTTAGAAGTGTAAGATCGTGTAGAAAATAAGACAACTAGACAGAAAAACTTCAATTTTCTAACTTTGGGGGCTATGAACGCAAACTGGGAAAAAAATCTTTCTTTGAGCTTTACGGGTAGTAAAAAAGCTCTTCTTTGAACTTATGGGGAAAAAAGTTTCCTATGGAAGCTTTTGGCCTAGGGACAGCTGAAATGCTAAATCCAAGTGGCAGGAGAAAGTGATTTCTCCCTGAGGCAAAAATGTGGATGTAAGAAGCCAAAAAGGTTAAAGTTCAAAAGTTCTGGGAAAAGTTGGTCTTTCTCTTTTGGGGAAAAAAAATCTTTCTCTTAAACTAAAGCTTTTCTTGAAAAATTTGGAGGAAAATTCTCTCTAAAAAGCCTTAATCTTTCTCTCTTAAAAAACTTAAAAACTAAAGCCTCTAACTTTCTCTCTCAGAAGGACGAGATTAGAATCACTTGGAGATGTTAGTGTGAGAATTACCTGCGAGTCACTTTAAGAAAAAACAAAGACCTCTTGATCAAAATGGGGCAGGAAAATACTAAGCAAACCTTTGAAGAGTCCCTTGTAGAAAGACTAAAAAACAAAGGTGTTAAGGTGGAACTACAAGTACAGAGGTTCTTAAAGTTTGTAGAGGAATTGTGTCCTTGGTTTTCTGAATATGGGAAGCTGAATGAGGATTCCTGGGAGAGAATTGGAGTTGAAATGCAAAAATACTTTGAAAAATTTCAAAAATACTATGAAAAACACAGGCCAGAAAATATTCCCGTGGAAGCCCTTGGCCTGTGGGCATTAATCCGGGATAATTTAGATCCTAACCCTGAAAAGCAGGAGGGATCATTCCCCAAGGCAGATGAGGCGGAATCAAAACCCTCTGCTCCATCAGCAGAACCTGAAAACCCCCGTACAACACCGTTTAAACAGGGTCCGGTTTCTCTTGGCCATAATGCTAAGTTTAAGGAACAAAAATCTTGGAATAAGACAAGGGAGGAACTGAAAAACTTGAAAAGCCTAGTAACTTCTCTCACTCACAAAATAGAAACTCTCCAAGTCTCTCCTCTTCCCTCTGTAGGGGTGGAATTTGACTCACCTGGGGAGGTCTTTTAGAATGGAAAAGCCACCTGTAATTGCCCTAGTGCAGAGATCCTCTGAGGCAATGCGAGCCCTCTCTATCAAAGCTACATCTCCTCTTCAAGCTAGCCTTCGGGAAGCTGCTAGTAAGGGGGAAGAAATTCAAGGCTTTCAAATGTTCCCTGTTCTGGAAGAGCAGGACCGCCAGGGTAATATCATAAGAGTGCATGCTCCCATTCCTTTCAAACAGCTTAAGGAGTTAAAAACAGCATGTAGTCAATATGACCAGACCGCTCCTTTCACAACAGCATTGTTAGAAAGCCTGGCTTTACAAGTTTTGCCCCCAGGGGGTTGGAAACAAATGGCTCCAGCATGTCTATCTGGAGGTGACTATCTGCTGTGGAAAAGTGAGTTCGTGGAGCAGTGTCAGGCCACAGCTGAAATAAATCGGGCACAACAGATTCCTATCACCTTTGATATGCTCGCTGGGGAAGGCCCTTATCGAGAGACAGGTCAACAGTTAAACTTTGATATAGCAGTGTATGTTCAGGTTCAGGCCACTGCCAAAAGGGCTTGGAATACGCTTCCGTCATCAGGAAGACAAACTGAGGATCTGTCTAAGATAAGGCAAGGGCCTGATGAGTTATTTCAAGATTTTGTTTCCAGATTAATGCAAACGGCTAGCAGATTAATTAGCGATTCAGAAGCTGGACTTTTACTTGTAAAACAACTTGCATATGAAAACGCCAATGCAGCATGTCAGGCCGTGATACGCCCTTTTAGAAAAAAGGAAAACATTTCTGACTATATCCGACTTTGTTCTGATATGGGACCATCATACAATGAAGGAATAGTCATGGCCGCAGCATTACAAGGAAAAACGGTTAGGGATGTTCTGTACCAGCAAACACACTCTAAGTCCAGACAAGAGAAAGATATTGGACCTCCTGGAAGTTGTTTTGGGTGTGGACAGATGGGACATTATATTAGAAGTTGCCCTGGCAAGAGAAGGGGCTTCGGATCAAATAGAGAGCCTGGGTTATGCCCAAGGTGTAAGAGAGGGAAACACCAGGCTAGTGAATGCACATCACGGGCAAATACCCAGAAGAGTCCGTTTCAGGGAAACGGATGGAAGGGCCTTCCCCAGGCCCCAACAAAATAGACCTTTGGGGTAATTCAGCAGTCAATCCTCCAGCAAAGAAATATGTTCAAGACCTCTATAGAGCAACACCAGGTAGTGCTGGATTAGACCTCAGTTCTTCCATCTATACAGTTTTGACCCCTGAAATGGGAATGCAAGCCCTCCCTACAGGTGTTTATGGACCTTTGCCACAGGGCTCTGTGGGGTTATTGTTGGGCAGAAGTAGTACTACCATGCAAGGAATTCTAGTCGCCCCTGGAGTGATTGATGCTGACTATATGGGAGAAATAAAGGTGATGACTCATTCACCCACAAGAATTTCAGTAATAAAGATTGGTCAGAGACTTGCACAGTTAATCTTACTTCCTCAAATACAAACAAAAAAATCCAATTAAAAGAGATAAGAGAGGAGAGGCTGGATTCGGTTTGTCAGATGCCTATTGGCTACAAGCCATAGGACCAAAACGTCCAGAACTTACATTAGTCATAAATGAGAAATTTCTCGGATCTTTTAGATACAGGTGCAGATTTATCTGTTATATCTGCTAGTCAATGGCCTGCTATGTGGCCCAAAATGGAGACGGTTACACAGCTGCAAGGGATTGGCCAAACTCCATGTCCCGAGCAGAGCAGCAATGAGCGCTCCCGGAGAGATGAGGAGGGTCATGAAGGGACTTTTCGGCCATACATTGTCCCTCACTTGCCAGTAAATTTGTGGGGTCGAGATGTTATGAGCCGAATGGGAGTATACTTATATAGTCCCGATATAACTATGAACAAGAAGTTCCTGACCAAAAGTTAATGGAAAGGTCATCTTTAACTCGTAAAGAAAAAGCAAATAAGGAAGGTATGGAGCATTTTTAGGAAGGGTCATTGAGCAGCCTGTACTCCATGCAGATCCTATAACCTGGAAATCCGGTCAGCCTGTGTGGATAGATCAATGGCCCCTAAAAAATACAGGCTGTCCAGCAGTTAGTACAGGAGCAGCTGGATAGTGGTCATATTGAACCTTCTAATTCTCCCTGGAATTCTCCTATTTTCCTCATCACAAAGAAGTCAGGGAAATGGAGATTACTACAGGATTTGAGAAAGATTAATGAGACCATACAACCAATGGGAGCTTTGCTGCCTGGATTGTCTATCCCTACTGCTATACCAGAAAATACGTATAAAATTATTTTGGATTTGAAGGATTGTTTTTATACCATTCCTTTAGCTCCCCAAGACTGTCAAAGATTTGCATTTAGTGTTCCCTCAGTCAACTTTAAAGAACCCATGAAAAGATTCCATTGGGAAGTTTTGCCCCAAGTAATGGTTAATAGCCCAACACTGTGTCAGAAATTCGTAGCTCAAGCTCTCCAAAGAGTTAGAGAGCGAGTTCAACAGGCTTATATTATTCATTACATGGATGATATTTTGCTTGCGCATAAAGACGAAGAAATTTTGCTTGACACTTTTGGACGGCTTTAGCACTGTCTTACCCATGCAGGGTTAATTATCGCTCCAGAGAAAGTACAAAGACACTCGCCTTTTCAGTATCTAGGACATGTATTATACCCGAAGGTGATAAAGCCTCAAAAATTGGAAATAAGAAAGGATGAGCTAAAAACTTTAAATGATTTTCAAAAATTATTGGGGATTCAATGGTTGCACCCTTATTTAAAAGTATTTACTGGTGATTTGAAACCTTTAAGTGATATTTTAAAAGGAGATAATGACCCTAATTCACCTAGAGAGTTAACTGAAAAAGGTAGACAAGTTCTTCAAGTTGAAAAGGCTATTCAAAACCAGCAAGTACGCTACATTAATTATGCCCTACCTTGGTATGCATATATTTTGCCCACTAGACATACTCCCACAGCAGTATTGTGGCAAAACAAGCCTCTCTTATGGCTACATCTTCCTGTTTCACCAGCCAGAGCATTAAATCCATACTATGAGTCTGTAGCTTGCTTGGTACAAAAAAGCAGAATCGAGTCTAGACGTTATTTTGGTAAAGAACCTATGGTAATTAATGTTCCTTTTACAAAGTAGCAAGTTGATTGGCTTTTTCAAAACAGTGATTCTTGGGCAATTGCTTTTTCTCAGTTTTCAGGCCAAATTGATAATCAATTCCCAGCTGATCTATTATTGCAATTCATTCAGATGCATTCCTTTGTATTTCCTAAAATCGTTATGAAAGACCCCGTAGAAGATGCTGTGCTAGTTTTCACTGATGGATCTTCTAATGGAAAGGCTGCTTATGTTATTAATGGAAAAAGTTATGTAGTACAAACAACCCCAGCTTCTGCACAGATAGTGGAATTACGGGCAATGAACATGGTTTTTCAGGTTCTTGTAGACAGATCATTGAACTTATATACAGACAGTCAATATATTTATAGAGCTCTTCAAGTCATAGAAACTGTTCCCTATATTGGCACTAATAACAACCAAGTCAAAATGTTGTTTCAACAAATTCAAGACGCTATTCACAAAAGAAAAGCTGCCATGCTTTGTGGGCCCTATTAGAGCTCACTCCAATCTTCCTGGTCCTTTAGCTGAGGGTAATGCAATGGCTGATAAGTTAACAAAGATAGTAGCATTATCCCAAGTGGAAATGGCTCAACAGTCACATGCTCTTCATCATCAAAATAGCAAAAGCTTAAGAAAGCAATTCAATCTTACCAAAGAAGCAGCTCATCAAATAGTTAAACGATGTGGGGGTATGTCCAAAATATCTTCCTGTCCCTCACTTAGGGGTAAACCCTCGACGTCGTCTTCCTAATCATCTGTGGCAAATGGATGTTACGCATATTACAGAATTTGGCAAATTAAAATATGTACATGTGACCATTGACACTTATTCAGGATTTTTAGTGGCTAGTGCACAACCTGGGGAAGCTACAAAAGATGTAACTATGCACTGCTTGAAGTGTTTTTCGTATACGGTATACCAAAAATTATTAAAACTGATAATGGTTCTGGATATAAGTAGTAAGGCATTTCAACAATTTTGTACCCAATGGGAAATCGTACATAAAACAGTTATTCCTTATAATCCTCGGGGACAAGGTATTGTGGAAAGGGCTCATAGCAGTCTTAAAATACAACTTTAAAAAATAAAAATAAAAAGGAAGAAATTTACCCTCAATCGCCACATAATGCATTAAATCATGCTCTTTTTGTTCTGAACTTTTTGAATATGGATGTCTATGAACAGTCTGCCACAGATAAGATTTTGGCACAGTGGCACCCAAGCGACTTTTGCTCAAGTGAAATGGAAAGATCCCTGCTCAGGATTATGGAAGGGTCCCGATCCTGTGTTAATATGGGGTCAAGGATATGTTTGTGTTTTTTCACAAGAGGAGAATGGAGCTTGGTGGTTACTGGAGCATCTGGTAAGGAGCGTCTGGTAAGGAGCGTGGAACTAAGGGTCAGCTCCAATGACGTTCCTATAAAGGAACCAGAATGAAAGTGGCTTGATTAGTGTTTCTGAGGTTTTGTCACTGGCTAATGCAAACAGTTAGGAAACAGAGTTAGGAGCTGTGCTGCTTTTGGCTTTACTAGCTCCTTTAGAAAAATACTTTATATCACCTAATAGCTGTGCAGTATTTGCAAAGAGCTTTACAGCAGCTAAATACGGTAATTTCACACTCAGCGTGAAGTGAAGTTTTTCGGTAGAACAAACCAAAAGTACTGCTGCAATAGAAACGTTTGTCTGAATTGAAGCACTTAGGGGAACTATTATGAATTTGGGTAAAGGGACAGCCTCTAGTTAAAAACCGTTTGCCGCTGGCAGTGCATCTCTGCCGGTTCCAGAACGGTTGAGAGAACTCGGCAACTTTGGAGTGTGGCTTCGTCCTGAGAATGTTACAGTCCCCTAGCAACAAGTATCACAATTCTATAACGACAACACTCACTAAATCCCAGTGTTATAGCAAAGCTGACTATAAACTTTAGAAATGATGTACATACTTCCTGTCTAGTTAAGAAAATCTTTCTAATAGAGATAGTGATAATTAAGAGTAAGAAGTAGAAAAAGATGAACTTATTCTGTTTTGTTAGATCAGTGTTAAGAAATCTTTAGGTGTTTGCTAAGTTAAATATATGCTAATGGTAGCCCTATAGATCTATAGAGTTCCTTTAAGAATATAAGCTTGCAAGAAGTATCTAAGGTAGTCTTAAGACATGTAGTAATGAGTTTGTAAGAAGTAAAGATGCTAGTTGTAAATGTAAGTTTAAATAAGAAATATGAAGATGGAATGAATATAAGAAGTACATAAGAAGTAAATAAATATATTTGCTAAAGTACTTCTGTAGTTAAGGAGTATAAATAAGTAGATGTTAATACATTATGAGTTTGTAAAAAAGTGTAAATGTTGACTGCGAGTCTAAATGCTTTGCAAGGCAAAAAATGTTATATGTGAGTTTGTAAAATGTAAATGTTAAGTGTGAGTCTATTCTTAATGTATATGGTGAAGGAACCTGAGACACAGAAGGTAGTATCCTAGTAGACTGTAAAGCAGGCAGTCTGAAAGGTTTCAAAAGCTCCAGAAGCCGCTAAGAAGCTAAGAATGGCGGACGCCAGAACCAGCACAAGGCATCCGCAGCTGAGATCCATGGAAAATCAACGCAACACAGAAAAACCTGAGCTAACAGCAAAAATGGTGCATTTTAAAATATTACTGTAACTAAAAAGGTCTCTGGCTTGAGAATGAAAGTTACAGAGACGCTTGTTTGAACTAAAATTGTTAACTGCAAAAAGTTTTGGTTGTAAAATGCCTCTTCATATTTGGAAGTGAAAGTCTGATACCAGAATTTAGTTTTTTTGAACTTTTCGAACTTAAAAAAATGATACAACTAAAAGGTTTTGGTTATGGATTTCTTAATATTTGGAAGGCTGACACCAGAATTTATTATTTGAATTTTGGGACTTAAGAAATGAACAATAGTGATTTTGTTGCAATGGGACAACTTTGAATTTGCTTAAAGTAATGACCGGGGAACTGTTTTCTGAATTGTGTTAAAAATGGAACTATTTATGTAAAAATGGAATTATGGAACTGGTTTTGTGTTACAAATGGAACTGTTTAAACAGAAAAGTTTGGGTTTTCTAACTAGGCTTGAGATTTTGCTTAAATTATAAAGAAAAGAGTTAATATTCCTTAGCCTATTCAACTTAAAAAATTGAGTGGATTAATGTCATGTTTTGTTAGTAAGAAATGCAAATAGGGTATATTAAGAGACTACTTTTAAAGTGTAAAGAGTTTTATTAAGAAACTGCTTTTGGGTAAGTTTGGTTTTTTTCTAACTAGGTTTGAGATTTTGTTTAAAAAATTATAAAGAAAAGGAGGAGTTATGAGTGAATTAAGGTTGAATTATGTTTAACCTGTTGGTATTAATGCACCCTGGTTTTGTGGAGTTAAGGAAATATTTAAGTTTGATGTGAATACATCAGAAGTTTTTCCTATATTCTGTTAGCAAGAAAATTCAAATGATTAAGAGTTAAAGTTGTAAGACTGAGGAAATTGTTAACTACATATAGCACCATATGTTAGTTAAAATGATTTTATTAAGAGTTTGCTTTGAGATGTAAGATTGAGAGAATTGTGACTATGTATAGCAATATTTATGTTAACCTGTAAATAGTAATGATGAAGCTAAGGGATTCTTTAAGTTTGTAGTTGCCTTAAGAGTTTTTGGTTTAAAGAGGGCTTGATGCAGCTAAAGCCTGCTGTAGTCACCTTGGACCTAATTCAAAAAAAGCCATCTATATCCTCTACTCCCATACTGGGAGGTGTAACAGCTATGGAGATTGCTGTAAGCCATTAATAATGAGTTATTTTTTTATATATTAAGAAAGGGGGACCTGTGGGAGCCGTTTTCAGGTTCCTCGTGGCTTTACCCAGCAGGTCCGCATAGAGGATGATTAGGGCCATGGGCCTGAGTGCAGGTGTCTGAAATGGTCTGCACTTGGCTGGGCTGGGGGGAGGTCTTTTGCTCCACCCCTTGGCGTCTCTATAAATACCCTGGGGCAGAGACAGTTGGGGCCGTTGGAAAAGGTTCCAGGCCCTCTTGAGTCTATTCTTTATTTTTCTGTTTATCTCCGCAATATAAATCTTTGTATCTAATATTTCCTGCTGCCCACACTCAAGAAAACTCTGGGGAGCTGTGGGGTTGGTGGGTAAACGCCCCACACTTCAGTTGGGCTTCTACTAACTAAGGAAGAAATCTGACTTAAACACAAACACAGATTATGATACAGCACGGCCAATAAGGATTTATTTCATTCATACACCATCAAAATTAGGACAGTTCTGGGTGCAATTGTGCATGCCTGTAATCTAACACTTAGGAGGCTGACTTATGAAGATAGCTACATAGTTGATGTCTAGGCCAGCCTGGGCTGTTATAGCAAGACCTTCGTAGTGGTGGGAATCAGAAACAGTGTTATTCTTAAAACAATGAAGAGAAAAACGATCATGTTTAGCCAATGCAGAAAGTGTATATAACAAAATGCTATTCATTTTTTTAATGATAAAACTCACAGCAAAAGAGCTGTTCAGTCAGTTTCAGAACAAGCATCCACAAACTGAAGCTCGTACATTAAATAGGAAAGTATTATTATGTTCACTGTATGGTGCCATGTTGTAGAGTGCTAAAAATAAGAAAAATAAAGACACTGTGATCAGATGCGAAAAACTAAAATGATATATTAGGTAGTGCCACACTGTAAGAAAAATAAGACAGTGATTAGAAGAGAAAAAATGGTATTTGTAGATACCATGATTATGAATGCAAAGAATCTACAAATGCCCTACTAGAAATTCGTATGCACACATAAATTAACTAGGTTACTTATGTAAGACAAATATATAAAAGTCAATTATGTCTATATATTAGCCCTGGAAAATGTAATTTTGTCCTGTCTATGTGTGTGGTGGGTGTGTTTGGGGGTTCATGTGTATGGTGTGCTGCTGTGGGGTGTCTTTCTGTACACTGTGAATGTTTTATTACCATTGGTTAATAAAGCTGCTTTGGTCTATAGCAAGGCAGGATAGAGCCAGTCGGGAAATCCAAGCAGAGATACAGGGAGAAGGGTGGAGTTGAGAGGAGAGGCCAGCTAGCCACTGGAGGGGCAAGATGTATTAGAACACCGGCAAAGCCATGAGACACATGACAAAATAGATTAAAGAAATGGGCTGATTAAGTTGCAAGAGCTAGTTAGTAATAAGCCTGAGCAATTGGACAAACAGTTTATAATTACTATTAAGCCTCTGAGTGATTTTTAAAGTGGCTTCGGGACTGGGTGGGACAAAAAAGCCTCCATTTACAGTGTGCGTGTGGGAATTGGTTCATGTCAGATGTCTTCCTTAATAGTGCTCTCACAGCTCATTTTAGCAAGTTTAGCTAGCCTGTTTGCTCCAACATAACTACAACAAGTATTTAATATTACCATTCAGAACATGGCTTAATAATGAGTCAAGGCAATGAAGGAAAATAATTCACAGCACAAAATTAGAATATGTATATTAAGTGTGGGAGGTTTGTGGGAAAGTTAGAAAATTAGAAGCACAAATTTAAGAACAATTTTTTCTCTTTAATAAAAAAATCATGCAGTTTGACAACAGCATAGGAGGAAAAGGAAAATTTCAGACACTGTGAGGTAGTTTTTTTTTAATTTGGTCCCTTGCTTCAAAAATGCATATAATTTAGTTACTTACTCTTAAAATATTAGTTATAGTAAATATGCTAATAGCTGATATTCCTTTTGCTAATAACAAAAGCACAGCACTCCTGAACTCAGACTTTTCTAGTGTTTATATATTGCATATATTATATATTATGCAGATAAAATAAAAAAGTGTTCATTTTACCTTATAAACAGCCCATGTTAATATCTGCAACTGTGAAGTATCTGATCTTAAAAAGTGACTGAAAGGTAGGAAATTTTTCTCTCTTATTATATAACCAATGTTTATCCTTGTAATTTTAATCTCATAGGCCTAAATTGAAAGTTTCCTCATATTCACTATATTTAAGTCAATATGAAGTATATATTCTCTGAGGAACTTTGGTTAATTGCTTTTACTCATGCAAATCTGTGTTCAAAGAGTCCTCTTCAATATGGATTTTATAATGATTGGTAAGGGAGGATCTCTGACTGAAGAGCTTCCCACATGCACTACATTCATAGGGTTTCTCTCCAGTATGAATTCGCTGATGTGCAATAAGGGAGGAGCTTTGTCTAAAACTCTTCCCACATGTGTTACATTTAAAGGGTTTCTCTCCTGTGTGAATCCTCTGATGTTGAATAAGAGCTGCACTTTGTCCAAATGACATCCCACATTCTATACATTGATAAGGTTTCTCTCCAGTATGAATTCGCTGATGGTTACTGAGGGATGAGTTACACCTGAATGTTTTCCCACACTCATTACACTTATAAGGTCTTTCTCCAGTATGCATTCTCTGATGTTGGATCAGAGCTGAACTTTGTCTGAAGGCTTTCCCACAAACTTTACATTTACATGGTTTCTCTCCAGTGTGAATTCTCTCGTGAATAATAAGAGTTGAATGGGAACTTAAGGCTTTGCCACATTCATTACAATTATATAGTTTCTCCCCAGTGTGAATTATTCGGTGTCTATTGAGTCTTGAAATAGAGGTGAAGCCTTTTCCACATTCATTACATCTGTAGGGCCTTTCTCCAGTGTGAATTCTTTCATGTTGAATAAGTGATGCACTCTGACTGAAGGCTCTGCCACATTCGCTGCATTTGAAAGGTTTCTCTCCAGTGTGGATTCTCTGATGGTACCGAAGGGACGAGCTAGACTTAAAGGTGTTGCCACATTCGTTACACAAGTAGGTCTTTTTTCTGGAATGAATTCTCTGACATCCTGAAAGAGAAGTGGATGCCTTCCGACCTGGGTTATATTTATGAGGATTTTCGCGAGCATGGATTTTCTGATGCAAAAAAAGGCCAGACCTTCTGCTAAAGGATTTCCCACATTCTTTGCATGTATAAGATTTCTCCAAAGTATGAGTTCTTAGGTGCTTACAAAGGGAAGCGCTATGGCTGAAGGCTTTCCCACATTCTTTACATATGTAGGGTTTCTCTCCAGTATGAGTTCTTTGATGTTGAATAAGAGCTGAACTTTGGCTGAAAGCTTTCAAACATTCTTTACATTGAAATAATCTCTCTCCAGTATGGTTTTTCAGATGTTTTCGAAGGGATGAGTTGTGCATGAAAGCTTTTTCACAAGTACTACATTTATAGCGTTTTGGTTGATTAAGTGAATTTGAATTTTCCTTGAGGCTATTTCTTTGTGTTTTTTCTCTAGAAGTCTTTTGCTTACCAACTGACTTCAGGCTGACGTTTGGACCAAATTCAAATTTCTTATGGCTTTTATCTACAGTAAGGATTTTTGTATGGGTGACTGAAATTATTTGTAAGCTTTCATTGTTGTCCTGCTTTTTAAAACTGTTGTCAGCTCTGCAGAATTTTCCTGAGGTGAAGTCCCAGGGCTCATCTCTTTTGAGTTGTCTCCTCATTAATCCCTGAAATGATGAATCTTTAGTTTGAGTTGATTTTGTGGTTTGAAGACTGCTATTGCATCCTGGAAGAAAAAAAAAATTGCCAGTGATGGGTATGATTAGCTAAATTTATAGGAAGAATATCAATGATACCTAAATAAATACTATATGCCTAAAGATACTAACAAGAAGGAAAATGGAAAATAACACTTTATAAAATAGTGGATGAGAGCCAAACAATGGACTGAACAAAGCTCATTTAAGGAGGTGAGAGTTAAAAGTAACCAATAGAGGGATTAGAGTATGAATTGGGAAATGCAGTCTGGTATCCACAGCCTATGATGGACTCATAAATTAGGGTATTTTTGACATTCTTTTTTTTTTAAATGTCTTACTTCCCCTTTTCTACATGTCGGAATCCTCAGTGGCCTTCCAATTCAATGCAAATAACCCCTCTGTTGCATCTTTTCCTGACTGAGTCTAATAATCCACACCCTTCCTCTCATTATAGCACTTATTACAAGACACAGCAATGCATCATTAAATGACAGAGATGTGCTCTGAGAAATGTGGTCTTAAGTGAGGTCATTATGTAAGCATCACAGAGGACACTTAACACAAATGTAGATGGCATCCACCAGCCACTGGATGTGCCATGTGTGTGTCTTGATGCAGTCAAGAGACGGTGAACATGAGACACATGAGACTGCTGCTGGTAAAACATAGCCTCCTTAGTCTTCCTTCCCACGAGCACATTTTAACACACTGTATTAAAATACAAAGCACAGTAGTCACGAACCAGAAATAAAATCACTTACTGCTATTCTCAAATATTATGTACTGTATATAATTCTAGTGCTATACTTGTATACTATTAGCAGTACAGGTTTGATTACATCAGCATTGTTACAAACACATGAATAATACATTCCATTAAGTTTTATTTATTCATTATTGAGGCAGGGCCTCACTGTATAACTATGATTGGCCTGGAACTCAGTGTAGAGAGCAGGCTAACCTTGAACTCGTAGGGATCAACATGCTTCTGCCTCTTGAGTGCTAGGATTAAAGGAATACACCACTTTGACCAGCTTGCATTCTATTGTTTAAAATTTTTTAAATTACTGTTTCCTTTATATGTATATTGCTCATATTTATGTATGTATACCACGTGTGCTAATTGCCTGCAATAGTCAGAAAAGGGCATTGGAACCCCTCGAACTACAGTTATGGTGATTGTGAACCACCGTGTGAGTGCCTGGAAACAAACCCAGGTCCTCTGCAAGAGCAACAAGTATTCTTAACTACCTATCCATCTCTCCAGTGTCCTCTGTTAACTTTTAATGGCTACAATGTCACAAGGTAACAGTTCATTTTCAGCTCCACTGTACTCTTATGGGGCCGTTATTGTATATGCAGCTTATCATTTACTAAAATATCACTATACAGTACACAAGTACATTATATATATTTAAGGGGAAAGTATATATCTAAGGATGCCAAGAAAGCCTTCAATAAAAATCTGTGTCACACAGATAATAAGCACAAATAAGATGTGAAGAATATCTCCATGACATGATAAAATTAAAATACTTTAGTCCTAAAGCTAATACCTTATTTAATGAAGAGAGTCTATGTGTATTTAATGAAGAGACTCTAGGCAAGTATATCCATTTTCCCTACTATTCACCTTTGAGGAATTATTAATTATTGTAATCAGACAAATAAATTAGAGGAGTTAAAAAAATTGCCTGTACTTAGTGATGGCATACCATCTTTTAAAACCCTTCAGTGAAGAAGCATATGTAGAACGGACACACAAAAGTAACAGCCATCGTTTTATAAAGAATAAGAGGAATTCAAGAAATAGGAAAAACCTATACAAGTTGAATGAAAATGAGTATACCTCTGCTACTCTTGGGTGTTAACCACCCAATGTTATATAATTATGTCAGTAAATAAAGTCAGGATATAGGTCAGAATTTCTTAGTAGCAGCTGACACCCTGGGCCATATAATTCTCTGTTGTATGGGACTGTCCTCTACATTGCAGGATATTAAGTAGCATCCTGGCCTCCACTTGCTGAGAGACAGTAAAAACTTTCCTCCCATAACACCCCACACAGACTGTAATGAGCAAGAATATGTCTTTCTCCTCTTTCTGTGTTTCTCTCATCAGGAGGAACTGATCTTCCTGTATAGCTCACACCTACTGAGAACGCTTCAATTTGAAAATTGGTTTCTCAAAGTGACTTTAAAAAAGTACACAGACAAGAGGACAAAAATCTTTAAAAATGTATTTAAAAATATATACTTATTTCTAAATGCATTTCCTAAATAAAGACAAAAACATTCATTGAACAATAAATAAAACTCATGTTTAAAGAGTAAATTCTAAAGCATGTAGATAGAGTATAATGCTGAGTGAGTAGGAAGCAATGTATCAGAATTTCTCCCCAAAGCAGTAAGGAGTCACTTCATGCAAGACCTCATCTTCAACATCATGTGACGGCAGAGAATGCCCAAACTGTAAAACGAATGTGAGGTATATGAGGAAAAGTGGATGCCAGGGAATATGGCACATGTAACGGTATGAAGTGCCAGGATTCTGATTCCCTAACTAGACAACAAAATCTGTCTATTAGAACTATCTTGAAACCCTGGAGTCTATGCAGCTTCTACAGGAAGGCCTGGACAGTAAACTCAAGTACATTCCATTCAGCAACCAGCTCCAAGGAGCTACCTACTAGCATCCTACAGCAGCCCTAAGAAGCGAGGGGCAGGAAGGACCAGCTGCTATCTATGGCAGGACGCCACCCATCTCCACCACAGGCATGGATACCCAACGATTTAAAGGCTAATGCCCTTCCCCACCTTTACTTGCTCTTTCCTCACCTTCAGAGCCAGACACTCATGGATAAGAACACCCAGGAGACAACTGCCCTATGCATGAGAGTTGAGGGAGGTTTAGAAAGTCACTGTGTGTGCTAAGGGGAAGACACAGGCTGAGAACAGGGATGAGGTCTTCAGCTCATGCCTCAGTTGGAATACTGTCACAGACGTGCCTTGTAACAACTAAAGAAAATCACCCAGAACCCCAGCAGACCCGAGAAAAGAAGATTCAGATGCTTACATTTTAATAAAAATGACAAGGCAGGGGACTGGAGAGATGGCTTAGTAACCACTGAGCACTGGCTGCTCTTCCAGACGTTCTGAGTTCAATATCCACATGGCAGCTCACAAATGTCTATGACTCCAGTTCCAGGGGATCTAACACCCAGTTGTGGCTTTTGTGAGCACTGTACCCATGTGGTGCACAGACATTTTTGCAGGCAGAAATCCATACACATAAAAATGAAAAAGAAATATATGCACACACACATATATATTTTAAAAATCACAAGGCATAAGACAAACAGGAAAATAAGTCCCTTCAGAGGAAGCTACAGCTTGAAGTGTAGCTCAGTGGTAGAGCACCTGCCCAGCAAGTGCAAGGCCTGAATCTCCAGCACTACAATAAAATTAAACAAAAGTGAAAACAAAAGAACAAAATGAGCAGAAAATCTTTGCTTAAAGACAAGATGGTGGCATGGTACACAATGACTTTAAAACAACCGTTACAAAAAGTTTAAAGAGCTAAAGGAAAATATGGACAATGACATGAAAATGGTGAATATTAAATATTAAAAATTTTAATTTTTAAAATTTAAATTTAAAATTAAATGGTGAATATTAAAAAAAGGCCAAAAATGCAGAAATTAAACATCATCCCAATGATTATCACCACCTCTCACAGCAACCTTTCAACTCTCATCTTTATCTTCCATGCTTTATCTCCCCCAAACCTCTGGAACAATCCCTCCTGCATCCATGGAACTAACTGGAAGCCTACCTTGGCCAGCCAGTTTCAGGCCTTAGGAAAACAGGAATGAATTACAGTCAAGTGCCACACAGGGAGCTTGCAGCGCAGAGGGAGGGACAGATCTTAAATGAAAATGTACTGACCTGCAGTGACAACACACGGACAGACAATGAAGGGTGGTGAGGGGATAAAGAGTATGGAGAGCCGGGCGTTGGTGGCACACGCCTTTAATCCCAGCACTCGGGAGGCAGAGCCAGGCGGATCTCTGTGAGTTCGAGGCCAGCCTGGGCTACCAAGTGAGCTCCAGGAAAGGCGCAAAGCTACACAGAGAAACCCTGTCTCGAAAAACCAAAAAAAAAAAAAAAAAAAAAAAAAGAATATGGAGAATGTTACCAGGCATGGTGACACACACCCTTCATCCCAGCTCTTGAGAAGTAGAGGCAGGAGGCAATGGAGTTCAAAGCCACTCAGGCTACATGAGACTCTATTGTCAAACAAAACAACCCCCCCCCCTAAAAAAAACCAAAACCACAAAACAACAAAACAACCAAAAAACAGAAAGTCTAGAAGGAGGGTTGGATTGGCTGAGTCTACTTATGAAGAAACTCATCCAACACAGGTGTGCAAGCCATGCAGCCCCATGACCATTTGAAGAAGGGAAAGAAGGGGAACCCCTGAGGTGGGATGTGTTAGAACCCTGAAAATGACAAACAGGAGATGGAGGTGAACAGGAAGCTGGCGGCTACTGGGGAAGCACTAGGAGGTGTAGACTTGTTGAGTGAGTGTGTCACGGGTCAGCTGTGAGGCTGCAGAAGCCTCCCTCCACTCCCAGTGCTCTCTGCCTCCTGCTTGCTGTTTAAGAGGTGAGCTCTCAGCTGCTACTCCAGTTGCCTGCCCCGCCCCCCCCCCCACTACCTCCAGGCCACCATCATGGACACTAGCCCTCTGAAACTGAAAGCCCAAAATAAGCTGTTTCCTCTATAAGTTGCCTTGGTAGTTTCCACAGAATGACTGTATTTCTCCAAACAAGGGTTTCAAAGATAGACAACCATGGTCTCTAAGTCAGAAACTGTCACTTTAGACTAAAGGAGAAGGGCTTTCTTATTCAGGGTCTATCAGAACAGGGTATAGCCAGTCTTTCAGCTCTCCCCTAATCCTCACTGTCTGACCTGACCCAACTTCAGACGGTCCCCAGTGCCCCCACTCCAGGCTCCTAGCCCTCATGCTTTCTTATTGGGGCAGGGGGCTGGGCCCAGCTCCAGGCTGCTCATGATTCCTCAGCCCTGTGCAAGACTCTCAGATCCTCAGATCGAACCCTCTGACAGGCCTCAGCAGGATCTAGTTCTACTGCTGTCTCCTGGCCTCTTCTACCTTTCCCCTGGGTCAGCCCTCGCTCCTTTCTCCTGACCATCACTCGACACTTCCTAGACCAGACTCCACATGCTCAGGGAAGTCCTGGCTGCAGTGCTCCTGGCCTGAACTCTCATAGCACTTTGTCTTTGCTCCCGAGTCCTCACTAGACTTCCTGTGTCTAGTGTGACCGCCATTCTGTGTCCTGTGTGTGCTTGCTGTCTTCACTCCCATTGTCCCTACTGGATTGCACAAGAGCAGGACCAGGTTTCATCCTGGCTGAGGCTGCCTTGCTTATATCCCGCTTATTTAGATAAAGGCATGGCCAGATGGTGGGGCCAAGTGGGGAGTCTTCATTCAACTCTCAGCTGCCAAAACATCCACCTCTTCCATTTCTCTCTATCACTGATTCCTCTTTCTTACGTACAATGCAATGGCCTTCTTCGCACTCTGCCCCCTGCAGTCAACTCAAGGCTACAAAAACCACCTTCAAGTGTCTGTGTGGGGCTCTGACCTCTCATGTAGGTCCCAACCACATCTGTCTGACCTTAACAACTACCTGTGGGTGAACAACTAGCCGAGTACCTCAACCGAACACCGCACAGAACTCCGACACTCTCACCCCACAGACTGCGCCTCACTTCCATGACTCCTGAAGCAGGCTTCTCCACCAGGCCCTGCTGGACTCCTGAGTGGCTCCAAGAGGCTCCCCACCTCTGGCTTGGCCTCACTTTGAATCTGTCCTAATGCTTCCACAACAGCCAGTCTTATTGAACTGCAGTCACACAAGGACTTCATGAACGTTAACAGTCTCTGTGAAAAAACCAGACATCGAGTCCCTTTTACAGTTGCATTCCAAAAGTAACTTCTGTTTCCAGTGACAGCGTGTCCTCACGTCTCCCTGCTTATACAGGTACCACTCATGCAAACAATACATTTTCTTTAAAGTAAATGGTGCCACGTCTTCACAGAGCTCTGTAACCTCTTCACTCCTCAGCATGTCTTGGAGCTCTGTCCACATCAGTGTGTTCTTTCATCTTAAGTGGGGTGACGCAAGCCAGAGTGAGGACACATCCGGGCTTCTTGAGTTACATATTGAGTTAAGCATTCATTTCTGCACCAGACCTTGTTTTCCCCACTGAAATATCAGGGATCATAAACTCTCCTTAAACTTCTTAGATATTCCCATTATCCACAGGACAGTCTAAATCTCTTAAAATCGTACCAAAAAGCAGTAAGCCTTCTAAGCTCATTTCCTTTGTCTCCGCTTCCTATACATACTCTGTGCACAGCCAGAAAGAATTACTTCCAACATACCCTCAAATATACTGATTTCTTGTACATAAACTGCAGCCTCCTTCGAAAGAATAAGAGACCTTGTGATACTCATTTGAAAAGTAACCAGAGACAGGAGGGGAAGCTAGGACCTAGGAGCCTGGGATTTCTCTTTCCCATAAGTCCTTGAGGATCAAGTACCTATAGAAGTCTCCTGTTGAGAGAGAGGCTGATCTAAGGCTTTCTCTGAGGCCCTGCTGTATCGAGAGGGAACATCGTCCCTTGAATAAAATCAGGAAGATGCTTGGCAGAGCCAGTAACGGCCTGGGGCCAAGGCTTTGGGGGAGCTTCCGCTTCAGATCCTGAGTATGTCACTCTTGACCCCAAAGAGCTATCATTGTCAGTCCCAAGGTTGCCGTGGGCTCCATCTGTGACACCCTTAGGATGTCCTGTGTCCCCGTGTGCAGCATTGCTTGATTAGCATCCTGCTGCCTCCATCCCACTGTGTGAGAGCTCTCCACTGACTCTCCCGTTTCCCGCCACAAACAGACTATAAGATGCTGCTGTACTTCTTAATAAACAGACACTCCTGACCCAGCATTGTTCCTGTCTTCTTTACCTTCTCATCCTCGGCCCTCCCCCTTAACAGCCCTGCCACTAAAGAACAACCTGCTGGTCTAGGGCAGTCTCCAGTCACTGAGGCTGCCTTCTACTCTTATTTTGCAGAGATTCTTGGGTATCTCAAGCCCACCCACTCACCAAGAGAGGAGCCGCCATGACTTTCTTTCTCTGCTTTCCAGGGTTCTTCTCCTTGCTGCAACACGGAGATCATCTTTGGTTTGGTAAATGGAAATCCTGATCACAAACAAAGTGAATAATAAAAAGACTTAGTTTTGTTTTAACATGAACAAGCATTACGTATTTGTGTGGGAAGCTCAGAGGGTGGTGCAGAACACTTCCACAGGGCACTTAAGCTGTTCCCTGTCATCTGATGGGATGTGTTAAGCAGAGGCCAAGGGGCTCACAGGACACGACTGGTGGAACCAATTGTACATTATGGAAACACGATAAGCAGGCAGTTCTAGAAAAGGAACGTTGGGTGTACAGATGGAATAAAAATGTACAAGCAGGTATCTGTGAAAAAGATTAGGTGTCAGGTAGCCTGTTTAAAGCAAGAAAACAGTATTTGATTCCTTTTCAAGGACAGAGTATACAGCATTTACCTGACTGCAAAAGAGAAGTGGGAGGGGCAAGAAATAGGTAGGAGAGGAGGGTTGAGGGAAGTCTCTGTTTACAGGCAATGCAGAATAAATATAGTACGAGAATGCAGCTTCTGAAACACTCAAAGAATTTCTACTGTCAGACTACAGACAGTGGGGGATGGTATGAGCATCAGCCCCCTTTGGTCTCACCTAAACACCTGCAAGTGGAAAACAGTTTCAGTATTTATAGACATCTGATTTGTTCAGTCCTACAGCAAAACCCAGTGAGGGTGTTTTAATGACCACAGCTTTCATTCAGGGAAGGAGGTGCTAAGGTCTCATTTCTGAATCTACGCCCACAGGGAACTCCCTTACCTAGTGAGGCCAGGTTGCTGTAGTTCTCCAGCATCACCTCACGGTACAGGCTTCTCTGAGAGTGATCCAGCTTCTTCCACTCATCCCGAGTAAAGAGCACAGCCACATCCTCAAACGTCACCGACACCTGTGAGGAAAAGCCATTCCATCTCCTCCAGGACCAGCCTCATGTATCATGAGGGAGGTGACAGTGTGGAAAGTGGACAGGCCACCACAAAATGCTGCTGACGTCACTGAGGGTTCTAAAGGGGCCAGGTCATCCATTTAATGATCAATTCAACCAGTGACTAATACACAGAGCAGCAGTGAGTAGGAGCCCGGCTTTGTGTACAGGGATTATGGTCGTTAGTGCACATCATGGTAATTAGAAGTCTTTCTGATAAAGATTCTTTTGAGTTTTTTATTTTGTTTTTGAGGTAGGGTCTATACAGCTCTGGCTGTCCTGGAACTCATTCTGTAGACCAGGCTTGCCTCAAACTCAGAGATCCGCCTGCCTCTGCCTCCCTAGTGCTGGGATTAAAGGTGTGTGCCACCATTCTCAGCAAGATTCTTTACTCTTAATTTTCACATGTATGCAATGCCTATATAGGAAGAATAATTTATGTGGAGAGAATACAAAAGGCAATCTTTTCCTTTAAAGAATTTCTGATCTAATCAGCACACAGGAACATGCATAAAATAATTTCAACATTGCAAAAAAAGCTGCATAGCTAGACTGGTAAGCCCGCACATCATCTACTTCAAGAGGCAAGAATGTGAAGCCAGAAGCTGCCAACACAAGTGGTCACAAGCTTTACCATTGGTAGCAGCACCGCCACTGAAGATTTCCAACGTGGACACAGAGCCTACTCTGTTCTTTCCTTGGTCTTAAACTTCTGGACACTGAGGATTTTTTGTTTTTACTGTAGTATTGACACATGGAGAGAAGATAAGGGAGATGTAGGAGAGGGTTGACACACACAGGGATGAAGGTTTAGGACATGAACAAAACTTGACTCTCCTAGATGGAATGTAAAGGCTGCCCAGATCCCAGCCCCTTATGGGTCCAATGATAACCTGTATCGTTAATATAGCGTTATCTGGTGCCATGGTGGCTAAGGCTGAGCCATCACCAATGCCCCTGGCCTGACCTAAACACTTTCCACAAACTATACCATCCTCTGACCTATCCTAGAAGAGGACAAGGGCTGTTATTTTTATTTTATTGGTGAGGGAACCGAGGCACAGAGTTAGACTTACTTTCTCAAGGCCCACAAATGGTAACAGAGGGGATGGGTTACAATTCAGCTGACTTGAGTATCCCATTTCCTGACCACTGTGCTGATTTTCTGCCATCTACAAATGATCCCATGAACCCTCTTCGTGGCTTCTTGAGTTGTCTCCCTGCTTTCAGAGTCAGGCTCCGGAAGCTGTATCCCCTGCAGTATGGCTTTCCTTTGTGGTGTCTCATCTAGATGAGGGTCGCTCTAAATTCCTGCACCTTACAATGGCAGGTCAGGATTAGTTTTCACAACAATGGTACAATTGACACTGAGGATCCAAAGAGTGAAGGGAAAAACCATGGGCTGGAGAAGGCTGGGGGAGCATCCTAAGCATTTTCAAGGGCAAAAGAAACAGATGAGCAATCTTGGTGAGGGCTGAGAGAAACATGCATGAGGGAAGGAGGCATACCAGAAAGGACTTTCCCCAGGTGTGTCCCTAGTGGTAAGAGGGCCCTGCATGTCACTGTCAATTTAGTAAGTACACAGCAGACTGGGATGGGCCAACAGTGAGGCTAGATAACTGTGAGCACGGAGTGTGCCCCCCACAAACAACCCACGAGGAAGGACCAGCTCCTCCGTGGGCACCAAATCCTGGTGAAGGGTGTACTGGGTGCATGACTTCAGTCAGGAAGGAAAAACAAAACCACACAAAACCCATCTTCTACTAAGAACTGAGATGGCAGCGCGCTCACCTGCGACCTCCCTTCCCTTTGCTCTGGAGCCATGTTCTCTTTCTGGGCTTTTCTCAAGGATGGGTACAGTCTCCAGAAAGTGATCTGAGGGAAGAGAAAAGTAGGACTGCTTCACACCTCTCAGAAGCACCGTCTCCGAATGCGTCCCATCAGCATCAGCTGAGCCTGGCTCTCCTGCCTCCAGAGACAGGAGCTGAGGATGGACATCAGGGAAGACTCAGGCGACACTGGACTCCATCATAGAGGGGACTCACTGCGTCCCCACGTGCCATCACCCTACACGGTTCACCACAGCTCAGCGGGCACTGCCGGGACCCTTCAGATCAGGAAACTGAGGCCAGAGTGCGGCCAGAGTGGGGGCGCACCCGTTGCCACCTGCTCAGATCTGACACGGGTCCAGGACGGTGTTCCTCCATTCCACGTGCTCCCCACCCAAATGCGCAGTTGCTGTCAAGGGGTCAATTTCCAGATCCCCAGAGAAAACTCCAGAAAGGGGACCAGTGGCTCAGGACGGCCCAGGCTGGGGCTGCCATAGGCCTCCACGTCCTCCAACCTAGCCAAGCCGCTCACCTCCCTCTGGCTCCCGCTACACCTCATGAAGGCTCCGAGCCACCACGCGTGGAGACTCAGCCCCGGGAGCTCGGCCCCGAGCCGCAAACAGAGCAACAGACGCCCTGCAGCCGGCTGAAGCTCACAGGGGAGGCGGGGCTGGCGGGAGTGGGGTGGGGGGCTCCGAGGATGGCGGACTCGCAGGCCTCTGGGAAATGTAGTCCACTCCGGGACCCAGGGATTCTGGGATTTGAAGTTGACTGGATCTGCCGCTCTAGTGCGCAGCTGCAATGGAGGCACCCCGCAAAGGGCCCTGGGTTCACCAGTTATATGAGGTCTTGGATGAGGAGAGCATTGTAATTTTATTTGTGTGAATAGTGGTGAAGGCCAGCCGACACTGTCCCGAAAAGACCCGCTTCTCCCGCAGGTACTTGAAATCGTATTGCGTTTAACGCTTTTAAAATAAACCAGAGAACATCATTTGGTTTGCAGTGCTTTTTAGTGGGATAGAGGGTAGACACTGAGCTGTGAAAAGAATTATATATTGCTTTAGACTCCGAGGGTGTTACAGGATTAAAAACAAAAGAAGGGCAGGCTAACTGAAACCTGGAGCTCTAGCATTTACAATAAGTAAATAATAAAAATAATAAATAATGGAGAATGATAGAGGAAGACGCCTGAATTTGACCTCTGGTCTGAACACAGTGTAACACACACACAACACCACACCACCACCACCACCACCACCACCACACACACACACCCACACACACACACACACACACACACACACACGGAGATTGATATAAAAGGGCTTGTGTCAGCCTCACCTGGCTACCAAAGAAACTGGGACTTCTTGGCAAGTCAGTGCCAACAGAACTGTTATATGTTGGAAGTTCATTGTTGCTCAGTAAATTCTGACACAAATGTATTCATCTCTTTTTCTGGTATAGTGTGGTCAGGACAAAGATAAGGACCAAATACAGTTGTGCTTTGCTTAATGACAGGCATGCATTTCTGAGAAATGGGTTACTCCTTTATCTAAACAGTAGAACACACTGTGCTTGTACATGCTATACTTTTGTGTGAGTAGAAACACAAAGAGGTCCCTACCTCAAAAATGTGAATACTGTGCTACAGTTTTATAAAAGCTCCATAACTGGCCGGGTGGTGGTGGCGCACGCCTTTAATCCCAGCACTCGGGAGGCAGAGCCAGGTGGATCTCTGTGAGTTCGAGGCCAGCCTGGGCTACCAAGTGAGTTCCAGGACAGGCACCAAAACTGCACAGAGAAGCCCTGTCTCAAAACAAAAAAACAAAAAACAAAACAAAACAAAAAGCTCCATAACTAAGGGGTAGAAAATATTCAGCTCCATCGTAATCTCATGAGACCACCATCACATATAGCAACAGAAAACAGGCTAGTACAATGTATATCTTCATATGCAACCACACAAACACACCCGTGTGAGGGAATATTCTTGGCCCCTACTCTGTATCCCTACTGCTAATGTGCTATTGTAAGCATAAACTACACAGACAGGCATTTCCTAATTCTCCTGCAGCTGAACTGTCTTCCTGATGGGTCCCTTTCCCTGCTCAGGAAATGCTAGCGTTGCTCAAGACTAAATCTTAGGGTCTTTCTTCTCATTACTGACTCTTGAGTTTTCTCTACCTCAACTATTATTTTAATTGCCTTCAATTCTTCAATGACCCCCAAATTTTCTTCTGAGTTCCTGTAATCCTCTGAACTCATGCCATCATCCAGTTTTAATAAGGGTTGAGAGAGGATCTCAAGCAGCTGGCCTCAGATTTGTTATACAGACAAGATTGGCCTCGAACTCATAGTGTTTCTGCCTCTACCTCCCAATTTTTAGAATTGTGTGAACCATTTGGATTTCACAGAGGCATTCTAAAGATGGTTGTTTTCATAGGGTGTTCTACATAGGCAATCAAGCAGTGTCTCAGTGCCCTGAAGCACGTACATTTGGGATTTATTGTGGTTAACTACGACCTGACCTTGAGGCAATGATGGTCTTGCCCTGAGTCAGAAACAGCTCATCACATCCACTCATCTTAAATTGGCTTCTGTAATTCCCTACTAACAGATTAACAATGGCAAATCTTGGACATGGAATAGATGCCATTCCTTCTGTAGCAACTTAAGGCTGGGTGAGGACAATGTACAGGACATCCTTATTATTCTTGATCTGACAGAGGGACTAAGGTAGAGGCCCATGGAGCAGGGGAGTGGGATCCCCTGTCAAGCACATTTCTGTAAGTAGGGCTGTTGGATTTTGGTCCAATATCCTTACCTATGTTGGTAGGGTGACTGAAGCTGGTAAAGTTGAGGACAGACTTCTGCTAAAAGAAACAACTGATTTTTTTGTGAAGGAAAGGTTCCACTGAAATTTTATTCCACGTGATCACATGTAGAGCATTAGATGATATCTTGGAATTTAATCCAGGAGGCATGGGCCAATTTCTTTGTTATATAATTTTTGTATTTAAAAATGGCAGGTGGAGGCCTTGACAGGTGGGAGCCAAGGGGCACAGTGGAAAGTCACTCACACCATGCATACAGCGATCATGTAGAGGATTTTATTAAGGGAAGGGGAGAAGGGATGCAGAGTGTGCCTCTGGAGATAAAGGCTGAGGAGACAGGAGGAATGAGAGGGGAAGAGAAGAGATAGAAAGGGGAAGGGGAGAGAGAGAGAGCGCAAGAGAGAGAGCGCGCGTGAGAGAGAGAGAGAGAGAGAGTGAGAGAGAGCGAAAGAGAGAGCGAAAGAGAGAGCGAGAGAGCGAGAGAGAGAGCGAGAGAGAGAGCGAGAGAGAGAGCGAGAGAGCGAGAGAGAGGGAGAGAGCGAGAGAGCAAGAGAGAGAGAGGGCCAGGTAATGTCTAAATGCTAACAATAACCGTTTGAAGTTGAATCTGTTGAATTTTGAAATAAACAAACCTGCTTACACATTAGAAGAGATAGAAACCCAAATTGCAAAGCAAAATAAAACACCGTGACCTAAGCAACTTATCAGAAGAATGGGTTTATTTTGAGCTTACAATTCCAGAGGGATAAAAGCCCATCACCATTCTGGCAGGAAAGTGTGGCAACAAGCTGGCCTGGTAGCTGCAGCAGAAGCCTAGGTATTAGTGTTCTGATCTGCCCCTTGAAATCCCACCCCTTGGCGCCACCCTGAGTCCTGACATGAAAGCCTCCTTTTAAGGAAAAACTCCGCCCCTTTCTCTCTCTTTTCTGCTTTTCCTCCCATGAGGTGCGCATCCCTCAACCCCCCTCCCTCTCTCTCCTTTCTATCTTTCTCGCTATCTAATAAACTCTTTCCCTGCGAATGAAGCATCTGGGTTGTGAATCTGCCTAGCCCACCACTGCACCTGCCTGGGATGCCAGCAAGTTTTTCCCCACACGTGGGCCCTGGCCAGGCTAGTCTTAGGTCCCTTGCATTCAAATTCATAACACTAGGGCTACATCTTAAACCACAAATAGGAAGTGTGGACAGAGGCTTTTCTCTGTCCTACCCCCATCCCAAATAATCACTCAGAGGCTTAATATTACTTATAAATGTCTGGCTGATGGCTCAGGCTTATTACTAGCTAGCTCCTACATTTAACTTAACCCATATTTCTTAGCTATGCTTTGCCATGTGATTTGTGGCTTGTTACCTTATCTTTACATGTCTTGCTCCCTAGGCGGCTGGCTGGCGGGTCCCAGACTCTGCCATTCTTCTCCCTGTCTGTCTGCTTGGATTTCCTGACTGGCTCTATCCTGCTTTGCCATAGGCCAAAGCAGCTTTATTTATCAATCAATGAGAGCAACACATATTCACAGTGCACAGAAGGGCATCCCACATCAAGGAAGCAGAGAGAGCAAACACAAAGTGGCACTAGTCTTCTGAAACCTCAGCGACACTCTCAGTGACACACTTCCTCCAGCAAAGCCACACTTCCTAAGTCTCAACAAATAGCCACCAACTGGGGACTAAGTATTCCAATTCCACCACATTCTACCCTCCCCTCAGCCCCATCATCTTGTGGCCATATCATAATGCAAAATGCATTTAGTCCAACATCAGAAGTCCCTCTAATCTTTCTAGTCTCAATATTATTTTAAAGTCCAAAGTCTTTTTTGAGACTCAAGACAGTCTCTTAACTGTAGCCCCCCCCCAAAAAATCAAAGAGCAAATTATATACTTCCAACATACAATGGCACAGAATATACATTACTATACAAAACGGGAGGAATGAGAGCTTAGTAAGGAAACACTGGACCAAAGCAAGACCCAAACCCAGAAAGGCAAACTCCAAATCCTGTATCTCCATGTCTGATATCAAAGGGCTTGGATGGCTTCACCCCTCCAACTTTGCTGCCTGTCCCTCTTTTGGGATGGTTCCACTCCTGATGTGCAGTTTTCTTTGGCTCTAGCCAAATATCCCATGGCTCTAGCATCTTCCACATCTTGGGAGTCTCTCACGGAATACAGGCTTCATTTCCACAGCTTTATACAATAGCCTCTTAGGGACTTCCTGCCACACACATGGCCTCAGCAGCTCTGTGAAACTACAGATTTGTAAGATTCCATAACCCCATCACTTGTGTGTCCTTCATGACTCTAAAGCTGTAATTACTGAATGACACTGCTAAGTGTGGCTGCTGGCTGGGAATGAGCCCTGGACCCCTTGAATCACATTTGCAGTAGCTTTTGTCTGTTGTTCCTTTTCAAGGAGCAGAACATTCCTTAGGTCTTTTCCTTTTGCAAGCCAGAAGCTTAGATGAATGGGGTCTTGCCCTGAAGACACTCTTCCCTTTATTCCACTGCAGACCAGACCTCTCCTAAATATTACTGTCTCTTTCAGCACACCCTTTGGCTGCAACATTAAAACATTAAGTTCCTGGTGCTCCTTTCCTCTTCAAACTGTACATATGGTGCTGGAGCTGAGAGTGCTACATCTTGCAGGCAAGAGGAAGTTGACTCAGCCCCTGGGTGGTATCCTGAGCATAGGAATCTTCAAAGCCCGCCCCCACAGTGACACACTTCCTCCAACAAGGCCGCACCCACTCCAACAAAGCTTCTAATAGTGCCACTCGCTGTGAGATTATGGGGGCCAATTACATTGAAACTACCACACCAATGCTGTTGCCTGCACGCCAATCCTGGATGGGAAGCTCCTGTTACTGAATATATGACACACTTTGGTTGCAGGACATGGAGAAAAGCAGACTGAGGCTAAGTGGAAAGTTCCCTCCTTGCTCTGGATGGTTTTAGAAGACATCATGTTCTAGACATAGCTCTAGAAGACATTGTGCAAGGCTCTCAGGGATGTCATGGAGGGTCCTGCTTGGTTATGGACCATTCTTATTGCACTACCAATACACCAGGCAAAATTTACCTACTCATGAAATAGTGGCATTACCGTCATTGGTGCACCTAATGGCTTTCTGTTTGGGTTAAGGCCCACCCCCTAGAAGCGCATTCAGTTCTGGTACTGTAAACCAGCGCAAATGCCCGTGGCTAAGGAGGTCATAGACCCCTTTGGGGAAGCAACAGCTATTGTTTTAAGTGAATGGGATGGGCCTGTCAATTTGCCTTCTGAATATTTGTGTTTATGGCCATACATTATTACTGTTGTCCATTTCAGTCCTGGAGTGAAGCCTTTTGTAATGGGTGGGTAGACTGCAGAGACTCATAACCTAGTCAAGTTCCAAGTGATAGATGTGACATAGTGGCCCAATGCTCAGTCATAGGTGGAGGAAAATAATCAGACCTCTGTATACTTCCTTCAAGGCTTGGAGAGCTTCATAGAAGAGGGGGCAGAAAGAATTTTAAGAGCAGGAGTAAAGGCTAGAATGTTGTGTTCCTCCTTCAGAGGGAGGAGGCAGTTTCATAAGATGCAGGAAGTTTCCTAAGATTCAGGAAGTTAGTTATTTCTCTGGTCAGTCATCAGTGCCCTGTATTGAGTGAGTAGACACTGGCTTACACTACTCGGGAAAAGTCACACAATGGAGAATTTGAGGTGGTAGGAATTGGGATGTCCTATCCCAAGTCTTCAGATCCCACTGTGAAGTCTGTTAGAGAGGCCAGGTCTATACGACTCCTTCCTCAGGAATCATTGTACATGTCGTCTGTTCCCAAGGCTGACTCAGATCTGCCGCTATCATAATTTCATGGCTTCTTCCCTGGTCTCCCAGCCCACAGTGAATTCCAGAGTTGCCCTCTCTACAGTGATTGGTTCCATCATAGCAATGATAACGTTGCCATGATGATTTATGTATTAATAACATCTTGTTGAATGCAGTTTTTTTTTTTGTTGTTGTTGTTAAAGTACAGGTGTCTCCACTTGGCCTGTTGCAGGGCCCTTATAAGACTTCTCAAGAAATGTCTAAGAAAGTGAAGCACTTTGGTGTTCACTGGTGCAGTGCTGCATAGTGACCACCAGAGGGCAGTGCTGTACTGCTCCTTTTTGGATGCCAGGGTCTCTTGATTCCTGGGATCTTCCGTAGTTGCTTGCTTGCTCCTGGACCAGAAAGGTGAACTCTTGAGTGTTAGCTGCAAGCACCCTAGCTAGTCAGGTTAGGAAAATGTATGCCTTCTTCACTCCAGCTATCCCTGGGCCACTCTTGGGCTGATAAGATTGTTGTCTCTACGTTCCTATCGCTTACTCGGCTCTGCCTCGTTCACTGGCTCATGCTCATCTAGCTTTCTCATATAGCCCAGGATGCTGTGGTCAGTGATGGGCTGGGCCATTCCACATCAATCACCTATCAAGACCATCTCTCACAGATAGGGCCACAGATGAGTCTGGTCTGGGCAATTCTTTGAGACTCCCTTGGATGGCTCTTGGCTGTGTCAAATTGACAGCTGAAGCTAATATCTAGGATCCTGTCATATCCTTGTTCCGTGGAGAGCCTCTTAGATCCTGCTGAGGGCCTCCGCCCCCCGAAACCTCTGAAACTAGCTAGAGCTCCCTGACAGCCTGTCCGATCCCTTGAGGGACTGGTGTGTAGCCTGTCACTGGACAACACACGACCATTTGTCTTGTCTGGGTTCTTGTCGCTGTGATAAAAACACTGACCAGAACAAACATTTGGGGGGAAGGGTTTATTTCAGTTCACAAAGTATGGTCAATAATGGAAGCAAGCCAAGGCAGGAACTCAAAGCAGGAGGAGCCCCCCCTCCCTCAGCTTTCTTATATCGCGCAAGACCACCTGCTTGGGAATGGTGCCACCCACCGTGGTGTAGCATGAATCTTAAAAGTTCTTATTAACAAAATCAAACCTGAGCCAGTTATTGGGGTGAACACTGGAAGGTCAGAGAGACAGAATAAGCCACAGCTGTCTCACCTCGCTGGATCCTCAGCTGGTCTTGTTTCCTCAGACTGGATGCCCCGAGCCCTCATCCAGAATGGGTCTCAGCTGAACTGCTGCTAGAAGCCTGAATGCTTAACCAGGCCAAAATGCTTAACCAGACAAATGCTTCTCCAGGCCAAATGCCTCTCCAGGCCAAATGCTTCTAGTTTCTGGTCCTCACGCTTTATATACCTTTCTGCTTTCTACCGCCACACCATCAAATTAACAATCAAGAAAATGCCTCACAGACATTGCCTCAGGCTAGCCTAGTCAAGGCTGTTTTCAGTTGAGGTTCCCTTTTCCTAGGTGACTCTGTGGTGTCAAGTCAACTGCAGTTTAACTGTGGCATCGTCTTCCCATGTCTCACAGAGAAATGGAGGCCAGTTTTCAAAAAAATTTAAGAAAATTTGACCTTGTACATTATTCCCAAAAGACATACTTTCATTGGTTGGTTAGTGTTGAGGGGGAAACTTCTACTACCTGGTACTTGACTCTCTAGGGCAAGGTCCACACATCCATTATAAACCATATGGCAAGGCCGGGGGTGTAGCTCAGTTAGTAGCATGCACAGTGCTCTGGGTTCAATTCCCCAGCACTGCACAAACTGGATGTCATGGCAGAAGTCTGTAATTTCAGCACTTGGGAGAAGAGAGTAGGCTCATCCCCAGCTACTTTGAGTGTAGACATGAACCCCTCTCTCAAAAGGAAAAAAAAGGGCGGGCTGGGGTAATGGCTCAGTTGCTAAGAACACTCGATGCCACTCACAAGGACCAGTGTTTCCATCATAGCACCTACATAAGAAGCTGTGTAACCCTGCAAGGCTGAAACCCCAGCTCTGAGTGTGGCAGAGACAGGAGGATCACTGTGACTTGCTTTGCCTTAAAGGAATAGGCAGAGAGTATCGGAGGAAGACACCCAACACCCTCTTCTAGCCTCTGCACCTACGTACATGTGATTGCAATTGCATACACACATGCACACCACCCCACAAATAAATCTTTGAAAATAAACTGCATGACAGAGGCATCCCCTGCCACTTGAGTTAAGCACTGTGTATTTGCCAGTCTAAATGAACTTAAGAGACAGAGGTCCTCCACCCTGCTGGGGGAGTGGTATGCATTCTGAAACCACTCACTTCTTGAGGAAATAACTCACTGACTTTAGGCTAGAGAACCCTGATTCTAGGCTCATGCCTGAAGGAAGGTTGAGGAGGAATGAAGTATTGACCTTTACTATGGAAGCTCTCAGAAAAGTCCTAAACCAGAAGGCAGACAAGGTTGACTTCCTGTGAGCCTGGGTAGCTTCTCGTGTATCGAGGATGGGTGAGTGACTCTGTGCTGCCTTTCCTCTGGATCTCTGTGACGTGGGTGAAGAGAGCCCGGAAGAGTCTGAAGAGTGATGAAGATTCTGCAGGTAGGCCACAGCACATCATCCCAAACATAAGCCAACAGGAGGGGGGTCTCATTAGGCAGGTTGCTCCTTCTGCCTGGGAGCCTGAGAGGAGGAAGCAATCAGAGAGCAAAAGGAAATGGAGATCTGCGCTTTGGTTTTCTTCTGTTAATGGTCTTGCCCCATAAGCTGCATCTGTGGGTTCTCCAACGGCGCTTCATTTCTGTTAACTGAAGACAAATCTTTCCTAGGACATCTACCCTTTGCTGCCTCTGCCTCCAAGCCTGGGGCTGCAGTTAGGAGAAGTCCCTTGGTTCATGTGCCCATGATGTTCCGGCCTGAGCTTGGGGATTGACCCGGGATAGAGGGGAATTTGAGGCTCTCATAGGTGATTCTGGAGACAAAGTATGGGCCCATGCAGGCAGGGGACACAGCTCTTCCTCTGGTCCTCTGGGACCCGAGGCAGCACCTTCATATTCCTGTCCTGATTAGCCCTGGTCCAAAGTGAGGGTGACAGAGAGCTGTCAGTCTGGGCTCACTGCTAAGCATCCACTGGATGGGTCTCTGTAACATGGGAGAGCAGTGTGAAGAGCCTGAAGAGGAAAGGAAGGAACCGGAAGCAGGAGCCGTGCTGCAGGTAAAAGCCTCAGGAGAGGGGCTCCCAGCCGAGACACCTCCTCCCCAGGAGACTGAGAGGAAGGGAGGGTTGAGGAGACACATTTCCAACCTGCCCTCCTCACTCCTATTACACAAGAATAAGAGGTCTTCCTCCTCAGTTCTGGAAGTTTCCATTAAGTCAAGCATCCTCAAACTACAGGGTCCTTGTATTTTCTTCTCTCTTCCACAATTAAGCTTTGTGTTTTATGGAGGACAACTGGTTATCCTCAGAATATTGATAAACGTCCAGGAAACACCACAGGATAAAGTGATGGGCACACAAGTCGGGTGGGGTCACAGAGGACACTTTGTTGTTGGAGGGACTGTTAGTAGCACCCGGACTCTCGGGTGTCGTCTTCCAGAGCTGTGTGATCACCTTCAGCAGCAGCAGCAGCAGCATCCTTTTTTCCCCCTAAAGCCGGTGAGCAAACATCCTTGAGGTCTGTGTACCCCTGTCCAGGAAGAGAACTCCGCTTTCTTTTGGAAATTAGCCTTGTGGTATCTGCAGTTCTCAAAAAAAAGTTGATATCAAAAAAACAAAAAAACAAAAAACAAAAAAAACAAAAAAACAAAAAAAACAAAAACAAAAAACAAAAAACAAAACAAAAAAACGGTCCCTGTTGGGAGACTTAGGGGTGGTGAGTTAAAGCTGTCCTGTGGTCCTCCTCTGCCTTCGGACAGCACTTCTCACTGAAGCCTTCCAACCCTTAGAGCTCTCTTCTGGGAAAAACCCCATTGGACTCTCCAGTCTGGTGACAGCTACAGCTGTTATTTTTACTCGTTGCATTTAGGATTTTCAAAACAAATTATTCCTGGGGCAGGGGGGCGGGGGAATCTCAGATGTACACTGGAAACTTCAGAAAAATGAGGAATTCCAGGCAAGGTCCAGCAGACCTAGTGCGGCCTTAAAACCCTTGGCGAGTGTCCCAAGTGGAAGCTCGGGCCACACCCCTCCTCAGGCCCCAGGGCTGCAAGGCGAAGCCACAGGAACCAAAAATGTCCGCAGCAGCTCCCATGCTCAGGGCGAACTATCCACCAGAAGCCGTTAACCGACTCCCCTGAAAGCTCCAAGAATAACTGCATAGCCGTGTGCGCTTTTTTCTGTCCCGGAAGACCCAAGGAAGCCGGAGTCTAGTATCCCCCGCCCATTTTCTTTATCTGCCTCACAAAGATAGGAAATTAGAATAGGATGTGCACCTAAGCTGTAACCTCTAGAGAGCTTGCCTAGCATGTACAAGACTTCTGTCAAAGAAAACTAGAACTGGACAGTAAAGGAGGAGAAATAGATTTAATTCCAGGTATTTCACATTAGAAGAAAAGAGACTAGTGTGGACGGAGCGGAGCTCACTGGAAGGAAGGGCTGGAATTTATAACGGAAGACCAAAATGAGGATCAGAGGACAGAAAACGACTAAGGAGAAACAGGAGGGGGAAGAGGTGATTCTGGCTAAAGGGACCGAACATCGTTCTTGTCAGGGGCATCAGCTGTCACTTGGAGGAGTAGAGGATAATTAGGAGGATCAGCTATGAAGAATGAGGATCCTGGCTAAACCACCTTAGCAGGGTTTTCGCCAAAATTGGACAGTTGCGGATATCTTTAAACTCATTGTCCGATGACTTCAATCTCTGACTCACTCTCAACACATTTTGTGGGTAACTTTAGCATACGCAAGGAAATCCTCCAGTCTCCCCGTCTTTACCCTCCTCTGTTCTAGGGCTGGCCAAGGTCTTGCAAAAATTCATAAACTAAAAATAAAGTCAAAAAAAATCTAAAACATTTTTAAAATTTTGAGCAAAGCTAGGTACACTAAACTGATAAAACATTTGTCCCTTCGTTTATTTATTGAGATTAACCTGGACTTTCTCTTCATTTTTCCTGAAGGATGCTGTATTTCAAGGGAATGCAGGGCACTAGGCTTTGGATGAAGTGCATTTGCTCTGACTGCTGGGCTTGCCCACCTACTTCAAGACGACCCTGTGTTTCTAGGCACCCTCTGGGTTCCACACCGGATTATATCTACCTGTTCATTCAACAAATTTTGCAATTAGTTCTTGTAACCAAAACAGCGAGTTTGTTTTGAAAATAGTTATTTAAAGTGTTTTTTCCAGGTTTATATTCATGTATGTGTGTGCATGCTGCCCGAGGAGGCCAGAAAAGGGTGTTGGGTCTCCTGCAGCTAGAGTTGTAGGCTGATGTAAGCTGCAGAACCTGGGGGCTGGGAGCCAAACCTGGGTCCTCTGCAAGAGTAGCAAGTGTTCTTAACCCGAACCATGTCCCAAACCTAGACTGTTTTTCCATAATTCTTTTTTAACTGTTATTTTTAAATGTTTTAGTGGCATAAAAAACAATGTTTTATTTTGGCATTTTCATACATAGATGTGATTGTACTTTGCTCTTATTGGCTCCTCCCCCTACCCTATTCACCCCTTCTTTCTGTCTCACCCTAGTTCCTTTCTTCTCTCCCAATGGGGCAGAATTCTCAGAAGATATACAAACTCATCAGTACTTGTAAGCATTCAGTATCATTAGGTATCAAGGAAATTCAAGTTAAAACTCCACGGCATTCCGCCTCACTCATAGTTCTCTTCTTTGAGGGTCTGGTAGGTTCTGACACTGAGTCCCGGCCTCTTTATTAAGAGACTATGGCAACTTCCATCTCATTGCTCATTATAGAGCTGTTTATATTGTTTAGAGTCTCTTGATTTAATTTTGGCAGGCCACGTGTGTCTAGGAATTTACCCATCTTTTATATTTTCCAGATTTTTGGAATAGTTTTCAAATACTCCCTAATGACTCAGCAGAATTTATTGGTATGCATTGTAATAGCCTTTCTTTATCTCTAATCTCATTAGTTTGGATCTTGTTTCCCTTTCTTTTGGTTAGTTTGTCTAAGGGTTTATGGTTTTAAAAATATTTTTCCAATGAACCAATTGTTTCATTGATTTTTTTTTGGAGTGTTCTTTTCAGCCATTCAATTGATTTCCACCCTGATCTTTATTATTTCCTTCTGCTACTACTTTTGGTTTGACTTACTCTTTTTTTTAAACGACCGTGAGATACATCATGTTACTTATTTGAACTACATAGGAAAATTGGTTCCAGCTTTATTCTAATATTTTGCTTTTGTTGTTGAAACTGAAGCTACCCTAAACTATGCTTTTGGTAAAGGAGTCAGGGAGTATGCATTACAGTTTTTATCTTACATCACCCTTCTTCCTCTCCTGCCTCACAACTTTAGTTGCACACAGCCCTAGGCAGTGATCCTCTCATGGAACAGCCATCGCATGCACATAAAAGTCCCTGCACAAGAGGAAATGCAGGGGAAAATGCTTTGATGCAAAAATGTCCTTCAATATCTTTCCGGGTGGTTTGATTTGGATTCCATGGAGTCTCCGAAGCCTTTAGTTTTGGGGCTACTGTACAACTCTGCAAGCGTAGTGATGCAAAAATTAACTCATACCAAGGTGTAAATAGCACCCCCTGGAACTTCTATGAACTACTCGCCTCAATTTCCAAAGGCCATTGCGGCTTCAGGTTACATAACCATGTCACTCGCCCTATTCATAAGTGTCTCTTCTTTGACTGGCCCAGAACTTACTTCAACATCGTAATCATGGCCAGCTTAATCCTGAGTTTAAGAAAAACCCTTTGTTTATTTTCTATCTGAGAGAGTCATCATTTTACTTCTTATCAAAAATTATTCCTTAGCAATAAACCACAGCGACATTTGTGCTGCTCAAATAATAAAACAAAACGCCAAAACAACTCCACTTGCTGTGTGTTTCAAGGAGGGCTGAGGGGTCACATGCTAGCGACAAAAACAGGCTGGACACAATCCACTTGAAAGTCATCTGTGAATTATTAATCTTGAAAAGGCAACAAGGAATTAGCACCTATGGCCCTCACCTTATTTCTAGAAAGGGCAAGACTTCTGTGTGCATGCTCATAGTTTTGGTGATCATAAATAAACTGTGGGCACAGTTACTTATGATGATTGGCATTGTTAATGGGCAAGATCATTAAGTTAGGAAACTACTATAAATTATTTCCATATTCAAGTTTAGGACAAATTCACAGACAGATACCCCACACAGAACAGAGCACCTCTGTGTACACACCCTGGATCTCCTTCCGGGTACTGGAGCTTACTCTTCTTGTGTGGTCTTATTATTTTCCTTTATGTATATGTACTATAACAAACAATGCCATGATCATTTTTAACTTGAAAATAAAAGTTGCATATTTTAAAACTATATAATGATATGACAGACTGAAGTTTTTTTTTTTAAAGAAACTTCTCTTTAGAAGACTTTTATAATTTAGATACACACACATATATAATTTATAAAGTACCTTTAAGCCGTGTCTTTTGTAAAAAGCAAAAGAACTTTCTTGGCTAGATGTGCTGGTGCACGCTTATAACCCCAGCCCTGGGGAGGGGGGCTGAGACAGGAGGACTGAGAGTTCCAGGCCTGTCTGGGCTGCACAGCAAGTTCAAGGCCAGCCTGTGACAAATAATGAGACCGCAGCTCAATAAAGTAAGTCTAAACCAAACACCAACTTTGCTGAGGGACACAGAAGTCTGGAAGAAATGACACGACACACCTTGTGTTTGCTTACGAGACCTTTACAAGTTACCCAGGAGTCTCACATTTCAGCTGTTGAACACTCTGGTTCTGGTACTGCAACAGAGAAAGGACTTGGTGGCTGCAGCTGTCCCTATACACACGAGAACCTGGTGCACAAAAATGTACACCCTTACAAAGCAATAGGGCAAAGTTACACCATCAAAGAAATGATATAGGGGAAGTGTACACAGGACTATTTTATCGGGCATAGTAAATTTCAGAGGATTCAAAACATCATGTTTTTATCCAAATGATGAAGAAAACATTGGAGAAGCCAGTGAAGGCCGTGAGTTCATCAGCTGGGTTCTTCTGTAAAGCCTGGAATACAGAAAATGAATCAAATGACTGTTTTCTAAATTCTACCAGTTCTATAAAATGGGCACAGTTCTAGACATTTAAAACAAAAGTTAAGTCATTACATATGATAGGTGCCTAGGGAGTTGGGGTTTAACTTTCTTAGGAAACTCTCGTTGAAAAAGGCAGAAAACAAGTAATGAACAGTCAAAAGGAGTTTCCACAGGTACAGGCAGTATCCCCAGCATTCTCAGGAACCAGTGGAAAATGGCTACATCAACCCACAAATACACTCAGACTACAGAGAGAGGAAACAATGTAAATTTCCAATAAGCTCAAAACCTTTATCTCTCACTAGAAATAAAGGAAACTTTAAAGATGAGTAAAAGTGACATCATTCTCGATTGCCAAAAATGGTAAAAAAACAAAAACAAAAACAAAAACAAAAACCCCACCGACAATATACTGAACTAATATTTTTGATGGACTCAGGACTAGTGGAGCCATCCTTTAGCATCTGTGTGGGATTGGTTCTAGGCCCTTCCTCAGAGACCCAGATCTAGGAATGCTCAAGTATTTGCATACTATTTGCATAACCTATGCAATTCCCTCGTGAGTATTTCTATCATAGCCAACCTGCAGCCAAGGGCCTCCAGAGTCAGCTGGGAAAGCCTCCCAATACGTTTGTAGATACGTCATCTCACCAGTACCCAAAGGTTGGACACCCCTGTTGTTAGACTGAATTGTTGTAAGACCGATCATAAAAATCTGTACATACTCAGAACCCATGTAACTATTTTGGAATTTTTGGATTTGTTCTTGAGACAAGGTCTCACTATGTGTCCCAGCATGGCATGAAACTCACAGTATAGTTCAGACTGCCCTTCCACTGGAGACCCTCCCAAATACTGAAAGGATAAGTAAGCACCACCCACTATATCTGGCTGAGAATATTTCTCATTTGTAACTTGTTGAAGTGTCAGCTGCAGAACTTGTGCATCTAGAATCTAACTTCAAAATCTTTCCCGAAGTTTGTCAGGCATAATGAGATAACCATCTAGAGGTATCCTATAGGAGTTTTGACTGCAGGCATTTCTGATATATAAGCAAATATACAAGCATCATGATTATCCGTCTGTGGAGGCCTGTTTTCTAAATGTCCTTCCATGATCCCACCAATAGTGAGTTACAAATGAAACAAGTCTAAGCTACACAAAA
>CABHPR010122212.1:4452-34812 GCA_902168415.1 Peromyscus melanophrys | reverse complement strand
GTTAGATTTCAGATATCTTTTAGCGTTACTGCTGACAAGACTTACTGATGGATTAGCTGAAGAAAAAGAAGTGGAATCAAAAATGTAGCTTAGTAACTGACCTTTTGCCTTTTAATTTTGGCATCCTATCCTTAAACTCATTCTCTCCCACAACACAAGTGTGGCTTTCTAAAAGCATATTCTGAGAGCTCATGGATATTACTCAACATTCTGCAAAGTACATACAAGAAATTACCTGGCACAAAAGTGCTATTAATAACAAAGTGAACCAATGCTCTGTTTGTCAAGCCTAAGTGATACCGCCTCTGAAAAACCTTTCCTAGTTTGATAATAGGATAATGATAAACATTAATGGAACAATTCCTGTGTTTCCTGCAGTGTGAAGGTCCATGCATGCATTTGTGAGATGAGAACTGTTTTTTTTTTCCTCCATTTCACACTCAAAGAAACTGAGACTAGAGTAATGAATAATTTCCCTACAGATTCAATGTTAAGAAAGGTGGACAGCTGTAATTTCAATATAGATGATTTGACTGGAGGTCTTAATAACTATGGAGTCACTTCACTCTGGAGGCAGAAACAGAAGGACAGTGCTTTGATTTTAGATTTAATTAAATTGCATTGTAGCTGTTAATTTGACTGTCCACTCAACCATGAATTCTTTGAAGGTGTGCCCGTGTATCTTTACATCCATACTAAATAGAGACGTGTTATACATACTATAGTCTTTCAGCCAGTACTCACTGAATATATATTTACATTCTAGAGAGTTATATACAGCTAATTATTTCCCCAGAGAAGTTGTTTGGGTTTAGTTAAATTCACATATTCGTCTAACAAGTTTTATAGATGTGAATTAGTCTCTAAGGGAGTTAGCAATCGGCAAAAAATTACACTTGCAATCACTGTACTGAGATTCAGTTGATGGCAGGGTGGTGCAAAGGACAAAAGCAATTGTTTTGCATTGTTTAATTTTTAAGTGTTATTGCAGGGAGCTGGTAGCTGTCTACTTTACTGAAATTTGGAAGCCTCCTACGTCCCAATTCTCTGAAAAAGATCTGAGCTTTTGTCTCTGGTGTAGAGCTCACTTAAGAAAATTAATGGAAGAGAAAATAAGATTAATTCTTGTTTTCAAAAGAAACACTTTTGACTTTGCAAAGTTAGATGACTATAGCACTGAACACAAATACACAATATTAAGTGAGTTCACGTTATCATTTTAGAACTAAAATTTACGAATGCTACATTTTGCTAGTCCTTGCATAATCTTGCCTTGGTGTGGGTCATAGATCCTTGGGTGGGTTTGCTTGTTTATTTTTTAAAAATAAGGTAGTAAAGCTCTTTCTAGATCATTCTGTGCTTCCAGAGCTTGGGGAAAACTGAAGTTTAGATATTTTCTCCCTTAGTTTGGCCATTCCAGCCAACTTTAAGGATTTAGATAACCAGGTTCCCTTACTAAGTAAAGCTGTGGATCTACAGAAGGAATGCCCATTATTCTTTCTAATGGAGCTCTCCCAAATAGCCAGTAACAGTTAATGAAAGCTAGGGATTTCTATAAAGAGAATACCTTAGAGAAAAGAAGAGACCAGATCTAGGACACATAAAAGAACTGTAGGGAGTGGCAGGCAATCAGGAATAAAATCCCAGGGTTACAATAAGCAGTCAATAAAGAAAAGGGTACATCTGGTGATTGAGAAAATTAGGAACAGCTGTCAAGGAACAAAGCAAGAAAGACATTGTTCCTAGGACAATTGGCAAAAGAAAGGAAATAAAGAAAAGAGAGCAAGAGAAACAGTCTTCCTCAGGTCAGAGCATACCAATTGGTTATCTAACACTCTATGATCAGCCCTGAAAATACACATACAAAGAAAATTATATGGATTGTGCAAGTTATATTTAGGAAATGATATGTATAAATTTATTGTATATATTTATACATAAACAATAAAATGAGGGTCATAAACGTTAAAGAGAACTATCAGGGATAATTATGGGAGTTATTGGAGGATTAAAGGGAAGGGGAAAATGATATAATTATATATTACAATTATCAAAATAAAAGAAATATTTGAAATAAAAAATGAAGGAGAAGATGATAAAGGAAAACAGAAAAGAAAAGAGGAATCCAAGAATTGCAATACTGGCATTAAGAGTAAGACAACAGAATATGTATGCAAAGTAAGAGTGGATCACTGAGTAGAATGACTTGATCCTGAATTCTTGAATTACAATTTATTTATCCTGACTAGAACCAAGAGAAGAAATGGTTTAATTTAATTTAAATTTTTTTTAATTTTTTTTAATTTTCCTGGGCTATAAAACTGAAGGAAATTTAGTGACAGAAAGCTCACCATATCGTTTTATATCCTCCTCCTTTTGATATGAAAATGAGGTCCATGAGTATTTCTCTGGGAGCAGAAAAATCTAGTGGTTTCCAGATAGAAAGAATTTCTTTAATCCAGTGCTCTGCCTTCTTGTTGTTATTCCCCCATGCATTTTCCCTCTAAGTGGAACTCCAGATGTCCTGTCCCTTGTCTGGTCCCAATGTTTCTCAATGTTTATCTTCTCTAAAATAAATGAAGATATTTTAGGCTCCTCTTGTCTACATAGGATGATCTTTGGCATTTATGTTCTTGCTTTCTTCCATATGCAGATCCAATATCAAATACCCCGTAACTGAATCTAACAGATGTCGTTCAATATCAACCTAGTCATCCTTCTCACCTCTGCTTTCTGTTGTCTCTCAGCACCTTTTTGTTGTAGCTAGTAGCAATGCTCCCACTGGGCCCTCTGGTGGCAGCGATTGAATATGGAATTTGTTGAAGTTGTGGCTCATTTAAATTACCCTGGTATTTTGGTATGACTTAAAAGGCAATGGAATATAAACCAAAGTAGAAGGTACAATTATTGAATACTTCTTAGTCTACTGATCACTCTAATGCAGCTTCCCTATTGGTATGAGAATGTAAAATACACTATTTTGTCTTTGTTAAAACTATATGAAATGATCAAAGGATTAAATAATAGCCATCAAAGTGATCCAAATGCCTGGGATAACTAGAAAAAGAACTATGATTGAAAAAGGAAGAAATTTTGAATGACAATATGTTTGATAAAACAAATTTTAACTTATTGGCATGCTTCTAATAATGAATCAAAAGGATTCCCCACATTTTCTAAATGTGGTGATCAGCAGTGATCACTGATACAAGAAGATAACCAACTTAGTGGCCCTTTGTAAACTTCAATATTTAATAAACTACTAATAAGAATGCCAATTAGAAAAGGATATTCAATTAAATCAACATGTACTTATAGTAATTATCTCAATGGGGAGCTTTAAAACCATCATTGGGATCATAGAAGATGTAATGATCAATAACAGCCAGAGTGTGCCAAAAGAGAGAGGTTTGTGGGAGAGATGATAAGTTGGCTTTTAAAGAGTTGAGTTACGTTTTCATGAGTGGATCAAGCAGAAAGAATTTAAGGCTGATAGAACACCATAAATAAAGCCTTTGGAAGAATGAAAATTCACAGTAAAAGAATTGACTCTGCTAGATCTATAAAATGTGTGAAGGAGATCATATGCTTAGGAAAAAAGGTTAGCTACAGATCACAAAGGTCCTGAAATATTCACAAATAATGTGAAAACATATGGAGAAACACACTGATTTTTAAAGTACTGTGGTGATATTGTGTTCTCCAATATACTGTGCATCCTAACAAACTTATCTGGGGTCAGAGAACAGAACAGCCACTAGATATAGAGGCCAGAAAATTGTGGCACACACACCTTTAATCTTAGCATTCCAAAGGCAGAGATCCTTCAGGATTTCTGTGAGTTCAAGGCCACACTGGAAACAGCCAGGTATGGTGACTCACGCCTTTAATCCCAGGAAGTGATGGCAGAAAGCAGAAAGATATATAAAGCGTGAGGACCAGGAACTAGAGAGGATTAAGCTTTCAGGCTTTGGAGAAGCAGTTCAGCTGAGATCCATTTGGATGAGGACTCAGAGGCTTCCAGTCTGAGGAAACAGGATCAGCTGAGGAATTGCCAAAGTGAGCTCTGGGTTTGTTTTTATTAAGAAGACCTGTTAAGATTCCTGTTACAAAGTACTAATATGTCTTTGATCTTATTGCAGAATGTCTTGCTTACCTTGTCATGGAAGAAAAGAATACAGTTGAAGATGTAAATATCATCCAAATTCTTGTAATTTAAGTAAAAAAAAAATATACCTACAGCAAATATGCAGTAAATTCAAGTTGAGCCTGCCTATTAGGTTGTCCTTTTCCTTTTGATGGGATGTCTTTCCTTTACCTCCTTCTCAGAATGATATCTGAATGCTCAGGAGAGCGTGCATGTTTCTGTAACTTCAGGAAAAGCCTCAGTTCCACATGCAGTCTCCTGGGTTCTCATTAGCTTCTAACAAAACACTCCTTATCTTGCCTGGTCATTAGTTAACCCTTAAAAAAGTATTATTTGCCAGTGTTGTTGCCAATCATGAAGTGTTGACACTATAACCCTCCTTAGTGAGTCACTACTATACCTCCTCAGAGTACCCTGTAATGTAGTCTCTCTTATGTCACAAGTGGGATGAGTTTTTCTTAACTGGTGAGCCGTATCTCTGGACTCAGAATGAGTTTTCCTATCTGGGAAGTTTCACATGCTTTTCTCATTCCTCTGACTGAGAAGTAGAACATCAGTGCAGTGTGTTTCTTCTCATAAAGTAAAGCACCTTACCTGAATCTTATACTTGGTAAATATCTCTCTTATATTCTTATTCAAAATTCTATTTCCCCTCCAGTCCCGGGAAAGCTATTTTGTGTCTTTTCTATTTTACAGCTTGTGACAAAATATGGAATTCATAATTCTGTCGCATTACTCTTGATATTTGAAGCGAATCATTTGAATTATTAAAGTGCACATACAGATACTCAGAAAAAATTCACGATCAATTCCTTTTAAACACAACTTTTCCTCTACTACTGGATTTCTCCCTGTGGACTTTGATGTACAAACAAAAAATTTAATTTTTCCCAAGTTAATGATACAATTGTTCATTGTCTTCATTACTGTTTCCTTAAAGTTATGACAATGCAGATCATGGAAAAAGTGGCACCAGTGATACCAGAAACTGAAATACATCACACACACACACACACACACACACACACACACACACACACACACACCATGGATGCACAAAAGTATTTATTGTGATGATTTATAAGGCAGTGTCTGGAGAGTGGTTCTTGTGGGAATGGGAAAAAAGTGAAGATGTTTAAAATACTTGTGATATAGAAATAGCATGACCTAATGACTATATATGGAATGTAAGAAAGATAAGAACTATCCATGTATGACTTTCTACCTAAAAGTAGTGTTGTGGATAACAACTATATATTCTAACTAACAACACCCTTTACTTAAAGCAAGGAGTAAAGACAGATATCAAACTTGGTTTGGAGATAAAGTCAGTAATACTTATTGATTATCAAAGGAGCAGTGGAAATTTGACTCTCAGACTATTTTACTGTTTTTAATAAGCTGATATTACCAAGAAACAAATTTGAGTAAATGGTAAAAGTGGAGAAAAATTATGCTGAATTGAACATGTTGGAATTTACTGATGCATTTTTATTGAGAAAGGCAGCCATGAGGGTAGCCTAAGTTGTATCTTCCTTGGTAACCTCAGTACATGCAAACCTTGCAGTGATTTTACATTCTGAAACTACTGCTCCTAGTTATTTGCTCAACACTTACAGGCTGACCAGTCTTTTAAAAGTAAAGTTAATGTACCACATTTTCTTTATCCATTCTTTGGTTGAAGGGCATCTAGGTTGTTTCCAGGTTCTGGCTATTACAAATAATGCTGCTAACCACATAGTTGAGCAATTGTCCTTGTGGTATGATTGAGCATTTCTTTGGGTATATGCTCAGGAGTGGTATTGCTGGGACTTAAGGTAGGCTGATTTCCAATTTTCTGAGATATTGTCATACTGATTTCCAGAGTGGCTGTACAAGATTGCAATCCTACCAGCAGTGGAGGAGTGTTCCCCTTTCTCCACGTTCTCTCCAACATAAGTTGTCATCTGTTTTTGATCTTAGCCATTCTGACAGGCATAACATGGTATCTCAGAGTCATTTTGATTTGCATTTCCCTGATGATTAGGGATGTTGAACATTTTCTTAAATGTCTTTTGGCCATTTGAGATTCTTCTGTTGAGAATTCTCTGTTTTGCTCTGTAGCCCTAAAAGAATGGACAAAGAAAATGTGGTACATCTACACAATGGAGCATTATGCATCAGTAAAAAACAATGTTGTCATGAAATTTGTAGATAAATATAGATAGAACTAGAAAAAAACATCCTGAGTGAGGTAACCCACACCCAGAAAGACAAACACGGTATAAGTGAATATTAGACGCAAAGCAAAGGATAACCAGGCTACAATCCACAACCCCAGAGAAGTTAGGTAAAGAGGGGGACACTAAGAGGGACACACATGGATTTCCCCAGGAAGGGGAAAGGGCTGAGATCTTCTGGGTAAACTGGGATGGGGGAATAGAGGGAAGGAGATGGCTGGTGGGACTATGAGTGCTCAAGATGGCCAGTTGGGAGAAAGTCGGGGAGAGAGAAAAATGAAAGAGATATCTTTTTGTTGTTGTTGTTGTTTGTTTTCTGAGACAGAGTTACTCTGTGTAGTTTTGCGCCTTTCCTGGAACTCACTTTGTAGACCAGGCTGGCCTTGAACTCACTGAGATCTGCCTGCCTCTGCCTCCTGTGTGCTGGGATTAAAGGCGTGCACCACCACCGCCCGGCAAAAGAAATATCTTGACAGAGTGTACCATTAACAAGATGGGGAGAAATCTGCAGCTACGGAAAACCCCAGGAACTCACAAAATTGTCCCCAGCTAAGACTCATAGCAATGGTGGAGAGGGTGCTTGAACTAGCCTTTCCCTGCACTCAGATTGGTGTCTACCCTAATTGTCATCATAGAACTTACATCCAGTGACTGATGGAAGCAGATGCAAAGACCCACAGCCAAGCACTTGGCCAAGATCCTGGATTTCAGTTGAAGAGAGGGAGGAAGGATGGATGATAAGAGTAAGGGGGGAGGGTCAGAATCATGATGGGAAAAACCACAGAGATAGCTGACCCAAGCTAGTGGGAGCTCATGGACACTGGACTGACAGCTGGGGAGCCTGCATGGGATGAAACCAGGCCCTCTGAATGTGGGTGAAAGTTGCATGGTTTGATGTGTTTGTGGGTCCCCTGGCAATGGGACAAGGACTTACCCTGGGTACATGAACTGACATTTTAGAACCCATGCCCTATGGTGCGATTGCCTTACTCAGCCTTGATGCAGCGGGGAGGGGCTAGGTCTAGCCCCAATTTGGTATGCCAGCCTGTGTTGACTACCCAAGGGAGGTCTTACCCTCTATGAGGAGGGAAAGTGGATAGACTGAGGGTAGATGGGGGAGCAAGAGAAGGGGAGGGAGGGGAACACGGGTTGGTATGTAAAAGGAAAGAATTTTTATATAAAAAATATAAAGTTAATGATCAATAGTTGTCATCAATCATAATGACACCAAAAGAACCAGTCCCATTTAGAAACTTTGCTGAAATCTTCTAGGTTCAGACTCTCAGTGGGAAAATATTTCCCCAAATCAATTTATTTTATGGCTTACTTCAGTGATATGTGACAGCTCTCAAATAATAAAAATGAATCATTCCCTTTGAGAAGAATAGTGTTTGGCTTTCCCAAAACCTTGTGGTATAATAGATATAGAAGTAGAGTGATACAGTTCTGAATCCCACTGATACAGCTTTACTCATGGTGGAAATGTGTTTTTATAGCCATTTAATGGCTATGTGTGTGGTTGAGGATAGTGATGAAAAGAGGGAAGGATTGTGTGTACTAAAAGATTTGACATGTTATCACTTCCTGGACTTTCTAAGTTTAGTTTGTTAAGCTTATGAACTGGTTTATAGATACTTCACTACGTGTTACATGTTGAAATATATAGATTTACACATAATAATTTCTGGTGAATGTAACAAAATACATTAAACAATCAGCATTTATTTCTCACAGTCCTTGGAGACGAGGAAGAGTAAAAGAGGACTGGTAAATACTTCTTAGCTCGTAGATGACTCCTTCTATCTGTGTTCACATATATTTAACTATAAAGAAGAAGACAAATTCTCATTATGAGAGCTCATATCATAATCACCTTCCAAAGTCAGCCTTTTTTAAATATCATTTACTTCTTGGTTATTTATGAGCTTGTAACTTTGGGGAGAAAATATGCACTCAGGTGACAGTATGTGTATTAACTCATTTATTCTCCAAATGAAATGGTAAGATCAGCATTCTTCTTCTCATGTTTGCAAGAATCACTCATTTGCCAAGGTCACAAGTTTATAATAGAAATTCACCTTTTGAATGTAAATCTACTTTGCTTTGAAGGTTATACTCAAGTAATATTCTTGCTCATTCTTTTTACCTGGCTGATCAATCTAATCACTTGATAAATCTTGAAAATAAATATTCCCATATATATATCAAGTGTCAGAACCAATGCATTCTACGGAGGAGGAAAGGGAGACCTACCGTATATCACAACACTATACACCATGCTCACTACTATCCCACAGTGCAATGGAGTGACACCAAAGAAATCAATAATGTTCTGTGATAACGGTGAAAGTGAAGTTAAAAGATTAATAATGTTCTTTTTTTGTTTTATTTTATTTTATTTATTTTTATTTTTCTTTATTTTTTTGGTTTTTCGAGACAGGGTCTCTCTGTGTAGCTTTGTGCCTTTCCTGGAGCTCACTTGGTAGCCCAGGCTGGCCTCGAACTCACAGAGATCCGCCTGCCACTGCCTCCTGAGTGCTGGGATTAAAGGCATGCGCCACCAACGCCCGGCAATAATGTTCTTAGAACATTGTTTTTCTTGTGTACAGAGGAATCTTATCTAGATTTCAATGGTACAGGATTCCCTTTTCTACCATTTGTTGTTATAAAAGGTGATCAAACATTACTTGTATATGTACTTCAAGAGCAAACTCAAATCATTAAGACAATTGATACTAATGCTTTCATAATGTTAAGATGATGCACTCAGTCAGGTATCAAAAGGAATTTTGAGTGTTCATGCTAAAATCTCAGATGGCAGTAACCTGCTAGTGTGGGACAGTTTCCACATCTTCCTTAGCTGCCTCTAACTTCCACAAGTTATTCTATTTCTTGCTCATGGCATAGCATTTTCTCTTTCAGTCAAATTCTTCTTGAAATTATTCTGTGAAATAAAGACACAATTTCATAATCAGAAGTTAGTAACATTATCTTAGCAATATTGAAAACTGATACTTACTGCAGACCATCCTCCCCTTTTAATTTTTGTTGCTTTCTGCAAAATATCCTTAGGAATTTTCCTCTCCATTGTGCTATATCAGGACTTGCTGACTTACTGCATCAAGCTCTGTGTAACTATTACTAAATACATTATTTAGCTATTACTAACTAGTATTATTTATAACTGGATGCTCTCTGTCTCTGGCTGTCTGTCTGCCTGTCTCTCTCTCTTTCTCTCTCTCTTTAACACACATGAATGCTGTGTTTATGGTATATATATATATATATATATATATATATATATATATATATACATTAAGTAAACAAATTAAATTATCTGCCCTCTACACACCCGGTAGTACAAGCCTGGAAAAACCATCACTTTGGAGGGAGCGAGTGACAAGAGTATTAGGAATTAAAGGTCATATTTGTCCTTAAATATGTTCAAGGTCATTCTGAGCTACATGAGATATTGTTTCACAAAAAAAGAAGAAAAAGAATTTCTTCATTTTCAAAGCAATGTTATGTATTTGTTTATCTGTAGAAAAGGGCAATAGTTTCAGATGGGATAGTTAGGTAAAAGTTTCCTGCTATGTTGTTCTGGACACCATTCTAAGGAGTCATTCAATCAATATGTTCTTATTGTTACTGTTCTGTATATGGCAGTATATGGGGAAAGACAAATTAACCATATGCAATCACAATCCTTCCATTCTGTAATTACATTTCCTTTTTATATTAGTTAAGATTGTGTCCAGGAGTCTGCATCTTCAGCTAATTCAGAGAAAAGGTTAACTTTCATATTGAATGAAGTATGAACACATAAACAGGGAGAAAGTCATTTTCAATCAGAATTTTATGGTATACAGCAGTAGTTGATATAGACTTTCAAAGATGGAATGTGAGCATGAGAAATTTTTGAGATATAAAACATAAGGGAAAAAGTAAATTGACACTTTACTTAGCCTTAATTTCCAGGGGGGAAATGTCAAATTTTTGTGCACATTCTCTCAAATTTACCCTAGTTTTGACTGTTTCTTTAAAAATAAGCAGATTCTGTATAAAACTGCATGTAAATATTACTGATTAGTTTAATTTCCCATCTTAGGGAGCGAGATGTTTGCTTTGACAGCAATGACCTTTGGATTGAGTTATGATTCATTTAGAGATGATAAGGAAACTAGAGAATAGAACACGGCATATCAACCAGCATCTTTTAAGACACATTACTGTTTTATCTCTGCATGAGTCATTGTGGCAAGTGACAAAGGAAACAATAGAGTTGAAATATTACTGAAGGAATGACTCCAAAAGTAACAGTTTTTCATCTTATATAAAACACCTTAAAGCATACTTAATGACCTTCTTCAAGTATCTGGTTAGGAGAATACATAACACAAAAAATCCTGATAAATAGTCATTTTTGATAATCACGTCCTTGAAGAGAAGAAACAGAGACCTGTGTTATAGAAATTACTTAAAATTGAAAAAATTAGACACTTAGGATATAAGTGGGTATATGTGTTTTTTATATATATATACATACATATACATATACATACATATATATATATACATACATATATATAGTGGCTATACAAAGTTTAAATTTGTTATAATTGTAGAAACTTTGAAAAGTAAAACTTAAAAAAAAGAAAAGTAAAACTTAAGAAGAGAAAACTCATAATTTATAGAGAAGTTGCCACAATTGGCTTCAGATAGGTGATAAAGTAAAAATTAAATCTCTAAGAGTTGTCAAGATCTCTGTTGTGAGTATTGCATATACATATATATAAAACGCAAATTTGTATTGTAATAATGGATTTTACAGTGTCCTGTTACATTAAAACTTCTTCAAAATGATGAAAGTAAAAAAAAAATTGAGAAATACTACAGGGTGGCCCATACTTGACTTTCTAAGATTTGGAGGTGTCAGACAAGGTTTTTTTCCCCCATAACTTCTAGTAATTATATTAAAAATTGTGTGATTTCTAACAATGTTAATGAGGATGATTCATATTTGTTTTTCTTTTACCATATGTTTAGGCCCTAAACAAATTCTTACTGTCTTATGCATTGTTATTTTCAGCATCCAAGTAAACGATTGTAACTTTGATTTTGTAGTTGAGAAAAAATGTCTATTTAGAGAATTTGATATAAGTTAACAAAGTAAAACAAATAACAAATAACAATGCCAAGGTAAGATTTGAATCTTTGGTTTGTTAACTTGAGACACTGGTTGTGAGGTACTGAGGCATATTATCTTTTTATAGCATGCCAAGGTCAATGGCTCCAAAATTTCATTCTCTCCTTTTAGTTTTCTATATTTTAAGTAATTGTCTCATGACTTTTCTAGGAATAAGGGGTTTAACAAAAAGCTTTTCTTGTATTTGTAGTACTGTCTGGTCTTTGAGATGTGCAGTACTTCACCTAGTAGTTCTTTATGATGACCGCAGATAGCTTGGAGCTGTAAATATGGCTCAGTGTTTAGGAACACTTGCTCCTCTTTCAGAGGACCACAGTTTGATTTCCAACACCACATGGTGGCTCACATGCATAAATTAGGTTCCCAGGGATCTGATGCCCTCTCTTAACTTCTGTGGACATGTACATGGTATACAGATATATGCATACAATGCATACAAAACATTCATACACATAACATAAAATAAATTGAAAAAGAAAGGAAAACATGAAGTCTTTGAACTTTAAAATAAATATCTACATCACCTACCAAGAGAAACCTCTAAAGTTATAGTAGAAGGCATCAAGACCAGAATTTGTTCCTCAGCTCCAAAATATAAGAATATTGTTTCCTTATCCTTGATATAGAGTTAAGACAGCTGGCAGTTCCTTTCTTTGATCTGTATCTTGAACTCACTGTGTTCTTTGAGTAGAACAACCCAATATTAGGTGATTAACCATTTCAAATGATATTTTTCTGGATCTCACATTTTCCAATGTTTCTGTATTTTTGGACATTTTTCAATAAATAAAAGTTTTAAACAGCAAAGCTTGCAAATGGCAAGTTGTCACTTAAGAGATGTTGGTATGGGTGCTGGTTTCTGACTCTAGTGTATATTCTATGTGAAACTGCCACCTAAGAGTAAGATGTGTTTCCCCGAAGACTTCATGAAGTCGATATAGCTACTTGAGTCACATGTTCAATTAGATACACATGATAATACTTGGAGTACTTAGCCTTCATAAGTGAAGTAGATAAAAATCAATACTTCAGTGAAGAATGAAGTAAAGTGTTACATGAGTAGACAGTTTTCTCTGTTAAGGAAAAAAAACAGTGGTAATTATTCTGTTGTTATTTAGTCATTGGTATATATACTGGGATGACACAAACAAGGCACTTGAGATAAAATTTCTAAACACTTCATTGTTACAAGTAGGATGGGATGATCTAAAGCACATTTTATAGTAATTCGTTAATTTTACTTAACCAAGAATGTATTATAGATTATAGATAGTTAAACTGTAGAAAGCACCTGACTATGGATGGTGACTAGAACAGTAGAAATATGTGAAATTGGTTTGGAAAATGTTTAGAGGAAATGGCAAATGCAAAATTAAGCATAACAGATGTATGGAGGTGCCTTTTAAATGATGAGCAGAAGAAAATATTCTGAAGAGACTGGACAGGATATATCATGGCAGGTGTGAGAGAAAAATGGAACACTGTGATGCTATAGATATCAAGTGAAGAATTTCAAAATGCAGAGAGAAGTCAGACGGCTGTAAGGTAGAATTGCAGGATTGTATGTCACATTGCATTGGTTCAAACAGTCAAAATGGTGAGAAAATACACATAATATAAGAGGAGTAATATTTATAAAGGTAGGTATTAGAATTGGAAGATGATTTTAATAATGATAAATAATGTGGAAACTGGAACAGGAGCTGTTCAGGACTCTGAGAATAAAGTAATTAGCGAAACAGACTGAGTCCTGGGAAAGACAATCTTACTTGGGTATAAAATACAAAAAGGCTGGCTGAGTGCTGTTACTCCAGAAGAGCATATTTTGGTTCCTAGCACCTACATCAGGACACTCTCTTCTGGCCTCCTGTAGGCACGTGCTTCCAAAATGGACAGACACATATGAACACATAATAAAAGTGAAATAATCTTAACAATGATAGTTTAGGAACTAAATCATTACATTAAATACAAATCAAAGGTAAAGAATAGACTTAGAAGAAGTGTCTAATAATGTGGCATTTTAATATCCAATTTTAAAAATGAGAAGGCTCTGCTGGAATGTGGAGATGGTGGATACAGGAGGATGAAAGGAGATAAATCACATCACTACAGACACAGATTAAAGCGAGTTCTAAGAGGTGGCTCTGCTTGTCATGTTCCAATTACAGACAGTAGCCAGCGTGGTTGAAGCAGAGTGAGAGTGGAGGTAGATAGTTATCAAATGACATAATATCTTTTCAATGACTGTAAATGAGACAAAAAAATCATTGATGAATAATATCATCTCACTTATGTTGTAGAAGTACCATTATGTGGGCATTGTAAAACAAAAATATATCATGAGGGAAATGGGGAAATCATATCTGAAACTAACTAAGGCAAGAGTTATGGTGGTTTATACCATGATGATAATAGCAGAGATAATGGGAAGTAGTTTATGGGAATGATGATTTGATCATAATAACATGACATACATGTGTAAAATGATCATAACAAAACTCATTATTTTAACAATGAAGATATATTGATAATATAAAAGAAAATTAAAGGAAGTAAATTGAATTTTGAATATAAAGTAAGAATTGTCAGAATGCACTAAACAATAAGATGTGATCTACACACACACACACACACACACACACACACACACACACACACACACTCTCACACACAAAAGATGGTAGCCAAGCATGATACCTAGAAATTTTCCGGTAAGCAACTAGGAAAGGGAATAAGCTGTGTTGTTCAACCTGTACAATATGTGGTAAGAGCAGTTGGCAAGCAATTGGAATCAAGTTAAATTTGACACAGATATAGTCAATTGTCAACTGAAAACACATATCAAATTAAGATATATGTACTAACATTTAGTGAAACCAGACGAGATATATGAATGTGAAGGCCATCAACCTACAGCTATAATTTATAGTTGTAGGACTGGCTAAATTTACTTCAGTAGGAAGTGTTTTGTTGTTGAAAAGGGAAGAGAAAGAGGAGCCTTAGCTCTTTGCCTTTAAATGTCTGGAGGAGAAAGACATCAAAAAACAATGAGACCGGAGATCATTAAAGAAAAGGTAGGGTTGTAGCTCCATCAGTAGAGTGCTGGCTCAGCATGCACAAAAATCTGTGTTCAATCCCCAGCACTACATGAAATTGAGCTGAATGGCATCAGCTTGTAATCAAATGCCAACCTTAGCAAGGTGATGTTAGGAGGTTTAAGGTCATCTTTGGATACATAACAAGTTTGAGGCCAGCCTGTTCCAGGGAGAACCTGTCTCTAAAAAAATTAATAAATAACATAAAGAATAATGAGAAGTTTGCTCAATAAAGGAAGAAGTCATCAGATCAGATACTGAAGTAACTGTTTGTAGAAGCGTAGTTTGTTAAACATGTCCAAGTGTTGCAAAAAGATCAAGTAAAATGAGGGTTTGGTATGAAACAATGAACTTGGAGATTTGATAGTCATAGAACTTGGATGGAAAAGAGTAAATTGAATTAGAAACAGTCCATAATTTCTTCATGACACTGGATACCATAGTATTGCATTATTTTCTCTAAAATCACTCAATAATGTATAAAATATAGAAGAGCAAATATTAGGGTTTTTCCAGAGGGTTTTTTTTAAATAAGAATCCAAGAGTATTGAGAAAATTGATGAGATATTAATGTATAAATTAGTTTAATATAATTAACAGCATGGTCTAGTTTTGGAAAGGAGGGTGTTGAAGTCAAGAGGATTAATAAATGCACATAAAATATAATACTAAATGAATTAACTTAATGATGTTGGCAAATTAAACTAGTTTTTGGAGGGAAGATAGTGGGTGCCAGGGAGGATAATAAATTTCCACAAAGTAGAGACATTAAGGAATGTTTGTTAGCGATAAAATGAAAGAGTAATGCTATTAGAATGGGATTTCTGGTAGAATGAATAATTGTGGCTAGCAAGTTCAAGATAAGGAAATAAATATTTACAAGGAAGAGCAGGTTCAAGTGACGATAGAGCTTGAATATTCCAAGATATGTGTACCTGAACAAAGTCTAGGAAGGGGTCACTGGGATCGATGAGTGGCAAATAAACTCCACATTAGGGATTTTGGAAGTATCATCCTAAAGCAATATTAAGATAATTCATATTTGTGATATACATTAATTAAATCATTAAGATACAAAGTAATATTATGCATGGAGCATTAACATCTTTAGCATATTCCACAGAGTTGTTAGGGAACCTCAAAATCTCATTGCTCCTCATAGAAACTGTAAAATAATTTCTCTCTTTTCTATACATCTGATCGAAATAATATCATGAATTTGTGTTTTATCCAGATAATATATGTTTATCACTATTTGAAAGGAGAACAACTTTTTTCAGTCTCAAATTTTTTAGGCTCAATATTATATTACGTATTTTCCTCTTTTCAGGGTTATTCTTTTATTTTTATATAGTATGTGCTTTTCCCTTTCCTGAGATATGACACAGAAGTGGTAAAACATTTTGACACTTCCTATATTTGAAAATAATCTTTGTTCTGTATTAGTAGGTGTTCAATGGACGATTCAAGGCATAGAGTTTTACATTGAAAGTCATTTTCGCATTTGTGATTACATTGTTCCAAAGTCCTCCGGTTCCTGCTAAAGTAGTTCAGTGGTCCAATGCAACTCTGACTTATAATTTTGGGTGTTTTTGTAATTCTTTCTGTATTGGCCATATGCTGACATTTAGTGATGATGTGTTCTGCTCTAGTCATCCTTTTATTCTTTTGCTCAATAAACAAGGGAGACATTAAGCCTTTCTAACCAGCAACCACATACATCAGTTGTAGAAATGTTCCCCTTTTTCTTTTCTTAATATATATTTTAAGTGTTTTTGTCGATGTTGCTCGAATTCTTTTTTTTTCATTTTTCTTTATTAAGAAATTTTCTACTCACTCCACATACTATCCACAGATCCCCCTTCCTCCCTCTTCCCACCCCCTGCACTCTTTCCCAAGCCACCCCACATCCCCATATCCCCCAAATTGAGATCTCCTATGGGGAGTCAGCAGAGCCCAGCACACTGAGCCTAGGCAGGTCCAAGGCCCTTCCCACTGCACCAAGGCTGTGCAAGGCGTCACACCACAGGCATCGGATTCCCAGAAGCCTGCCCATAGACCAGGGACAGATCCGGATCCCCCTGCCTGGGTGCCTCCCAAACAGTTCAAGCCAAGCAACCGTCTTCCATATCCAGAGGGCCTAGTCCAGGCCCATGGAGGCTCCACAGCCATGGGCTTCCACTAGTGTGGCAGGTCATCTCTGCATGTCCTCCCATCATGATCTTGACGTCCCTCGCCTGCAATATCTCTCCTCTCTCTCATCAACTGGATTCCCAGAACTCAGCCTGGTCCCTGGCTGTGGATCTCTGTATCTGCCTCCATCAGTCACTGGACAAAGGCTCTATGATGACAGCTAGGCTATTTGCTAGGCTGGTCACCAGAGTAGACCGGTCCAGGCACCCTCTGGACCACAGACCAAGGTGGGGTCAACCTTGTGGATTCCTGAGAGCCTCCCCAGCACCCTGCCTCTTCCTATTCCCATGATGTCCTCATCTATCATGGTATCTTCCTTCCTGCCCTCCCACTCTGTCCCTGTTCCAGATTAACCCTCCCATTTCCTTATGTTCTCATCCCCCACTCCTCGCCCTCTGTGAACCCCCCACACCCAGTACACTCATGTAGATCTCATCTAGTTCTCCTTTGCAGGGTCATCCATGTGTCGCTCCTAGGGTCTTTCCCTGTTAGCTAGCCTCTCTGGAGTTGTGGGTTGCAAGTCTGGCCATCCCTTCCCTCACATTTAGTATCCACTTATGAGTGAGTACATACTGTGTTTGTCCTTCTGAGTCTGGGTTACCTCACTCAAGATGATATTTTCTAGTTCCATCCATTTGCCCTCAAATTTCATGATATTATTGTTTTTTACTGCTGAGTAGTACTCCATTGTGTATATGTGCCACATTTTCTTTATCCATTCTTCAGTTGAGGGGCATCTAGGTTGTTTCCAGGTTCTGGATATTACGAATAATGCTGATATGAACATAACTGAGCATGTGTCCTTGTGGTAACATTGGTTGCTCAAATTCTTAAGTGGTCTTTTAATAAAAATCCTGGGGCCAGATATTGGGGTAAATGCTGAAAGATCAGAGAGACAAAGGAATAAACCACTGCCACATCTTACCGCTAGGACTCCTCAGTTTGAAAAGTCTCTAGTTCCTGTCTCCTCAGGCCTTATATACCTTTCTCCACCCAGCCATCGCTTCCTGGGATTAAAGGCCTGTGTGCTTCCCAAGCAAATGCATGAGATCTCAAGTGCTAGGATTAAAGGTGTGTGCCACCACTACCTGGCTGTTTCTCTCCTAGACTGAGTCAATCTCATGTAGTCCAGGGTGGCTTTGAACTCACAGAGATCCGTCTGGAGTGTTAAGATTGAAGGTGTGTTCTACCATTGCCTGGCATCTATGTTTAATCTAGTGGCTTGTTCTGTTCTCTGATTTTCAGACAAATTTTATTGGGGTACACAATATATCACCACATGTATGAAGTAATGACTATCATTATTTGTCTTTAAGAACTTAGAAGACTAGAAAAGAATAATTGTAAGAAATTTTATAAATAGTAATTCTTTAATAGCTTGGAATGAATGAAATTAGAATGATCAGGTCTGTAAATCATTACATTTCTCCAATTTCCTGAACCAATTACTAGGTTTATACTAACAAGGGTACCTTTTTAGTTGAAAGATGTCTGAAGTGATTCTATATATTTGCTACATATATGATAATGTCCAGAGACTAAAGATAGGCCATGGCAAAATGAGGACCACTTTTCCAGAAGTGCCAACCAGATCACAACTTCTTTTTATTGACTAAAGTACATATGATTACCCTTGAGCCAATCCTTGACAGTGAAAGTAGGACAATGGCACTGACCAAGATTTATACCTTCATTAAGAAGAGAGTCTGAAGTGCCAGAGTCACGTGGTACAGGACTGCAGAAGTGAACTATATTTCTTCTTTACAAGAAGAGTGAAGTGGATTTTGAGTAGTGAACTAATTGTAGTAGAGGAAAGGATTCTCAAGACCTTTCCATCAATCTTTAAATATTCAATAAACCTCTGTTAGAATAAAGATTTCCACTAGAATAAAGATATGAACTTCCTGAAAATTGTGGGAATATAAAGTCAATTTTTCTAATGGAGTTTTCTCTAATGAGTATTATTTCCTGTCAAAGACTAAATTTATTGGTATGCCAGTCAAATTTCTATTATAAGAATATTTGTTTATCACAGTCTGGTGTCTAAAATAAGACAAACCTCTCTAACTCAAAAATGTCCTTTATATAATACATAGAGATAAAAGAAGCATGTAAGAAATATAACTATATTTGAGATCATAAGTAAATGTTATTGCAAATTCTTGAGTCTTTCCTGTGACCAATGGGTGTCTGAAAAAAATGAAAGTCACCCCTAACTGACTTCCTGTTTCCTGAGTACCTAGGAAATGAATTACAATTGTCCAACTTGCTTTATAAACTGGAGTGAACTAATTATAATACTTTTACAGTTCAGCCTGCTTAAAAATCAAACTGTGCAAGTTGAGATAAACCTACTGGCAATTAAAAGTCAGGAAGATGTATTATCTTCAGATGCTCTCGGGACTTCTTGAAGTTTGGAAAGTCCCATCTGTTTTTCTTATAGTTTGGTATTTTCCATTGATTGTAGAAGCTCTTTGAGGCCCTGTTGACTTGCAGATATGCAAATTATCTTTACCCAAGCGTGCTTCCTTTCTGAAATGGAAAGTTTACAAGCAAATACACAGAAAGAAGTCATGGTACATTCACCTCAGAGCTTGAAAAATGTATGCCAGGTCTCATAAGTAAAATTTCAACTTGGAAGAGAGAGACAGTGAAAGCATACAATATTTTTCAGTGTTGTGGATTAGGGAAGAGGAATGGCATTTTTTAAAAAAAAACTTTAGTTGAGTTGCACAGATTAGAATAAAAATAATGTCTCTGAATAAGCCGAATAAAGCTCAGAGTATTCCTTATTTGAGTTTTTGACTTCATTCCAGTTTTCCACAGCAAATTTATTTAATTCAATATTAACAGAACATATTCAGAAAACTGTAACCAGCAAAGATGTTATTCTTCCACACAGACAGTTCATTGACATTAAAGATCTGCAAAGATTAAAGAGATAGTTTTATAGTTTCATTAAGTCACATGTAAACTCAGTTCGGTGATTATCAATCATAGTTGGTTGAATCAACCTTTTTAGATGGATTTGGAGTTAAAAGGCAGAAATGATAGATAATTGATCTATTAGCAGAACAATAGCTATTTTACAACCTAAAGAAGTGAATCAATATGTATATTCATTCATCTAGACATGACATTCACTGACATTATGTCAAGCACCCAATCCATCAGAAAATACTTGTTTCAAATTTAGCTCACAAACACTGCAAATATGATTCTGTAAGTACTAAATTCCTTTACTTCTTTGAATTTATCAAAGTACCTGAAAAATTTCAGTTCTCTGTTGACAATTATGATTTATCATGTGAGATTTTCATGAATTTGATCACCTGTGTGTCAAGAATAATGCATCTAGTAAGTAACTAAGAAACTAAGCTTGATTTATGCTGATTTATTTATAATTTCTGTGTACTAAAGAGCCACATATGTGTATGCAATCGATTGCATTTCTAATAATATTCAGTATATAAAACATTTAACACATAGTAACAAATAATGTTTATAATATTCCTAGCATGTGTCTAGTCTAGTGTCAAGTGTGAAGTAAGATAGCTAGGAGTTAGAACACATGGTTGCTGTACCTAAATACAGGGTAAGCTCCTTTGAGAATTTAGTGTTTGGAATGAAATTGAACAGCCTGTACTACAGAATGAATGTATCTGTCCTTGTCCTCCTAATGTATAATGTTGAAATTCCCTCTCCAATGTGATGTTTTGAAGAGGTATAGCTTTAGGGAGGTGATTAAGTCACAAGGCTTACTCCTTTATTGTAGTCAGAAGGTTTCTCCAGTCCTGCCCAGCCCTGTGGTCCTGAAGCTGCTTATAAAATAATCACTCAGAAGCTTATATTAATTACAACTGTTTGGCCATTAGCTCAGGTTTATTACTGACGGGCACTTACACTTAAATTAGCCCATAAATCTTATCTATGTTTAGCCATGTGGCTTGGTATGTTTTATCAGTTCTGCCTTGTCATCTAGCTTCCTTTGTGTCTGACTGGCAACTCCTGACTCAACACTTCCTTGTCTTCTTGTCCCACCTATACTTCCTGCCTGGCTAGTGGCCAATTAGAGTTTTATTTACCAATCAATCAGAGCAACACATATTTACAGCATACAGAACAAAATCCCACAGCACTTTATGAATGGGATTAGTGCTTCCAGAGAAGAAGCCTCCAAGAGTTCATTCAACTCTTCGAGCATGTAAGAAACAGATGCTTTAATAAAGTTGAAAGACCTTTTCCAATGAAAATATTTCTGGCAATATGTACTTGGATTTCCCAGTCTCAAGAATTGTGATTAATAAAGCTCTTTTGTTTTAAAATTATGTGACATAAAAGTGTTTGCTAAAGCAACTCAAATGTTCTAAGGTAGGTTATAGATGTGATAATGTGCTGTTCCTGCTTGTCAAACTAAGTAAAAGTCAGCTGGAGGCACTAACTACATATTTACAAAAAAAGGAGGACCCAAAAAATGTGAGTGAAAGTTGTTATGGATGTATTTGAAAAAAAAAATGATCACACAGCTTTTATATAAGTAATAGAGAATATAACTGGGACCAGAGTGAGTAGAAGGTATTTAGAAGAAGAATTCTTCCTAGTTTAAGAGCATTGCATTTGGATTGTTGCATTTCTGTTAAGGAGGCCTGAGCTGTTCATATCTATCAGATGGTGGCACAGTGCTGCTTGAATCCTTGATTGTTTGTTTCTATTTCTAGATCTCACCATCCCCAGGCAATCATTCCAATGGTTTAAGGTTTAAGGCTTCTTGTAAAATGTGCTTTGTTGTATATTTGTGCTTTTTTCTTTTCTTACAGAAATGGTGTTTTCCTATAGATATCATTCTACTTATTTTTTACTCTATATTTGACACACTCATTATGTTCTAATTTTCTGCACTTGTATATATCTATTCTGGCACTTATAAATAATATGAAATGCTTGCAATTTCTATATGAAATTCTTGTTTGAGGTATTGTACCTATGCAGCTCATTCAATATGAATTTCTAGTCCTTGAAAGTTATCATTACAAACTATTTAGGATAATTAAAAAATACAGATTAGTAGTAAGTCTTCTAACAATCAAATTTGTGGCCATGTGAGGTATGTTTTCAAGGTCAAACAGGGATATATTTTAGTTAGATGTTCTTCAAACACTTCAGAGACATATAGAATATGATATTTAAGATGTTTTAATAACCTAAGACTTTTAATGACAGTAAGATATGTTTATTCCTAGCACCACCAATTTACTTCAAAAAAAAAGAATGATGGGTATTAAAGAACCTTCATATGGAGTTTTCTCTTATTACAGCAAAGTTAGCCACTGGGCAAGAAACTGCCCTTGTCCAACTACTGACAAACAGGACACAACAGAAGGCAACTGCTGAACTTTGCCAAGACAAGGTAGGACAGTCCTTCAAAAAATTTCTGCCTCACAAAAGTGTCTGTCAGATATTCTAGACCTATTGACTGAAGATGGATACTCCAATCTTACAGAGGAACCTGGACAGCCACATGTTTCTGTCATTTCTATAGTTTTGGAATTTGCTTGCTCTGCACTTATATTCTTCTCAGGTCTTTGATGGCATGAAAACCAGATAGTTATAGTTACAGTTTTCCTCTTCACAAAATTCAGAATAGAAACTTACAAAAAAAGATGTAAAGCTTATAAGGTTGAGAAACATAAAAGCTTAAGTTGTTTATCTAAGAAAATGTTTTAAGGTCTAAGAAGATATTTTAGGATGGTAATGGGAGTTATGACAGAAAATGGTTTGGTATAAAACTTTGGTCTTACTAAGATAGGGTAGATAATACAGTACTTTCTCTGAATTTGCCAAATACACATGGACCAGGTATTATAAATGTAATTCTTACCTGATAATTGTTATTTTATATTGTTTTACTATGTTAGAGTTAAAACCCTTCCTTTTTATTTACACAATATCTGACAATTGTTCTTATAGTATATAGTTTTACTGTGTTAGAGTTAAACCCTTTCCTTTTTATTTAGACAAATAGGGAAATGTTGTAGGATAATTGTACACTGTGTGAAAATGTATTGCTGTGATTGGTGTAATAAAATCTGAATGGCCAATAGCTAGAAAGAGGTTAGGCAGGACTTCTGAGGACAAAGAGGACTCTGGGAAGAAAAAGGACAGAGTTACCAACCAGACAGAGAGGAAACAGGAAGTGCAAGATAAAAGAGAGGTAATACCACGTGACAGAACATAGATTAATATAAATAGGTTAATTTAGGTTGTAAGAGCTAGTTGAGACAAGCCTAAACTAAAGGCCAAGCTTTCATAATTAATAATTTTCTTTGTCATTATTTGTGAGCTGGAGGCCCAAAGAAAAATCTGTCTACACTCATTAAAATTTGGAGTACCTCATCAGTAAGCTTCTTATTGGAACAGTATGTTCAGTTTTCTAATGTGATTTTAATATTTTTCATGTTCATTTTTAATAGTATCTTGTTATCAGTTACTATTTCATTGTCAATTTTATTCACCAGAATTGTATTTTAACCAATCAGTTTTCAGGCCACTAATATCAATGATGTCTTTCAATGATGAAAAAAATACTAATTTGGGTATATTTCAGAACTTTAAAAAACCAGTCTCAGCTGGATAAAGATTAAATGGAGCATACCAACATGCAGTGAGTTTCTGAGCACTAAAATATTTCTTCAAAGGTGGAATGGGCATTTAAGCATCAGTTATTGCATTGTAGTGTTTTAATCATTAAGTGACTATGTAGATTAGATTGTGGCAACATCTGTCAGACTAAAGGTTATTAGACATATGTAAGGTAGACTAGGAGTACCATTGTAAGTCATGGGTGTTGGGTGGTAGAAGAGACATTAGCAATCATCTAATCTGGATGTCTCATTTTCCCTAGTAACAGAGGCCAGAACAGGCTAGGTGCTTATTCAATTTTCCACAGTTAGTTGGTGGCAGAGGCTGTACCAGAATTTCCTGCTTCACAGAACATTGCATTTTCCATTACCTCAGAATAAATTCTAAATTGCATGGTTCAGCAGTAAATATTTAAGTTGGTTCCAAAGGGCAGAGGATGTCACTGAGGCAGAAAAAGTATGCAGAAAGGAGAATCTATCGGTTTTCTTATGAGGACTGGTTCATGGGAAATGTTACTAGTACTTTTATAATGACCCATGATCAATTTGATTGCTATTTACAGAAATAATTATAAAGAAATTTTCACATTTTCCCCTACACCTTATTATGTAACTCATATTCATTCCCTATGCACCCCAGGCAAAATTTCATTAACATTGTCTTTCCCCTTTAAATCAATACACTACATATTTTTATTGCTTTCAACATTTTTTAACAACTAAGATTTTATAATAAACAAAAACATTGCAGAAAGCTTTACACCATGCCTTGAAAAAAGCTGTGAGGCTTGTATCCAGCTATCATTGACTGATATGTAGAAATTTGATGACTATTTGCCTCCTATAGAATTTGGTAAGAAATTCTTGCAAGATCCATGTTCCATTTTCAACTCTAATGGAAAAGCTTATGAGAAAGTGTAGCACTGTTTAAAGCCCTTGTCACCATACTTTATTTCAGTGAAGCCTCATTTTTATCTACACTGACAATGGCAGACCACAAAATTCGATCCTGTTACTTTTCCTTTGAGGCTAAGTAAACAACAGCAGACAAATCTGCTATTGTTACAATGGTGTAATTTGAATGGGAAATGTCCTCCTCTGGCTCCTGTATTTGAACATTGGTCCCCATCTGGTTGCACAGTTTGAGATGGTTATGTAATCTTTAGAAGGTTATGTCACTGGGGTAGACTTTGATGTTTAATAGGCTGCCCACACTTGCTATTCTCTAAGTCCTGAGTGCAGATGTGAGGTGAAGAGTAGGCCTCATACGTCTGCTGCCATGTCTTACTCCCCTCTTCCCTTAAATCCCTTCTTGTCACGTATTTGGTCAGAGCAGTGGGAAACTTCACTAATACACATGGTTCTATGAATTTCCAGAAACAAAGACATTTTATAGTTGTGGAGAGTGAAGACAGAGAGGCATTTAATACTTAGAGCAGAGGGTACCTAAAGTTGGAGTGGGATATATAGGTACAGGCAAGAGGCAAACTTTCAGGTAGGATGTTTCAGGGTTTTTTTTCCTCAATAGGGATATATCTAGTTTGTTTATTTCTTCCTCTGAAACACATAGTGAGAGATTTCACTATTTTGTCCAAGATTTTTGCCAAGGTACAAAGAGTCAAATACAAAGGCCACTTTTGAAAGCTTTGTTCAGCTGTCTTTCTCTCACCTGCCTTCCTTAGCAATATGCCCAGCATTCCTGAGCAAGAGTCTCTATTCAATCCATTTTGAGTGCTCCAGATGTCCTCGCAAAATCTCTAAATGCTGGCCAATTTCAATGTGACTGAGAACAATTCCTCATACCCTGAATCCTCGCTTCACAGCCATTTCTACTTTGAACTTGACAATCTGCTATGCTGAAGATATTTCTTCTGCCTTTTCTTTCCCGAATGCTGTGTTTCTATTGAATAGCTTTTCCTCCCCACCTCTTCCCCTAGCAGTACACCTGTTTCAATTATACTTTCTCTTTGCTGTGTAGCCTAAGGACGTAATTTAAGCACCCTGCTTATTTTTCTGCAAGTCAAAACATATTCCTTGCTTGGATGGAGGCAAAATGAGAAAAGGGAAGGTAGGACAGAGTCTGTCTTGATTATGCCTTCCTGGGGCTATGAATGTCTATTTGGAGAGGTGTGAGGAATAAGGAAAATGCAGAAGAGAACACTGCATGTCTCTTCGGTAGGTGATCGATATTAACTCACTTCCGTTGTTCCTCACTTTCCAGATGCTTGAGATAGTTAATGAGATGACAAGTGGCCTATGTGCAGCCTTTCCTGTTGTGGAGTAAATGAACCTTTCAGTGTATTTCAGATTCCTCCCACAGTAGCACATATTTGACCTTAAAATACTGTATTCTACTCTCTGAAAGGAAGGGGAACATCAGTCTGTCATGATTTCCATACTCTTTTTATGTTTCTAAGCCCCTTTCACAAACCTACACAGACATAATGAAGATGATTAGAACTATATCAAATAATGGCACAGAGAAGTGCAGATTATCTCAAAACTCTCCCAATTGAACTTAATAACAGAAATCTCTGGACAATTTTGCTATATCACCAATATTCTATATAGGAACTTATACCTCCTCCACATTTAAAAAAATAGTAGGGAGCAAGTCTACTTTAAGAGCCCAACCAACTCTCTGAATTGATGTGCAAATATATAAGCATATATATATAAGGTGTGTGTATACACATATATGTATATATTAAAATGTTCCATGATATTAAGGAAAATCTTTAAAACATAACTTTCTGATAAGTAGTCCATTGCTATATTTCTTAAATCCCTTTATTGGTTTTATGATGGCTCTCTTTGCAACTTCACACTTGTGACCTGTGCCCTTTGCAGACCTTTAATTTTTTTTTTTTTTGAGTACTCAGTGATTCGGATTTCGATTCATGCAATTCTAATGTAACTTGAGGTTTAGCCCACTTACCATTTTTTTAAGGACTTAGTATGAGATTTAGGTGACATGTGCAAATCTTTGTATAAACTTTGAGTAAAGATGTTGCATTAAGGGCGATACTCTTTCTAGAAACTTTTCCATTTCACCAATGTCACTTGCCAATTGTGGATTTTTTCCAAATTCTCACAGCAAAAGAAACAATTAGTAGATTGAAGAGACAGCCTAAAGAATGGCAGAAAATTTGTACCATCATGTACCTAACAGTGAACTGATATTTAAAAAATAGAAACATCTAGTAGAAGCTCATGGACTCTGGACTGACAGCTGGGAAGTCTGCATGGGACTGATCTAGGCCCTCTGAATGTGGGTGACAGTTGCATGGCTTGATGTGTTTGTGGGTCCCCTGTCAATGGGACCAGGACTTACCCTATGGTGAGATTGCCTTACTCAGCCTTGATGAAGGGGGGAGGGGCTCAGTTCTACCCTAAGTTGATGTGCCAGCTGGTGTTGACTACCCAAGGGAGGCCCTGGCCCCTATGAGGAATGATGGGAGATGGTGTGGGGGGAGGGGGAACGGGAGAAAGGGAGGGAGGAGGAATAGTTGTTGGTATGTAAAATGAAAAAAAATAAATAAAAAATAGAAACATCTAAAAAAATTAAACCAGAAATACAAACAAACACAAAAGAAGTGCAGATCATCAAAATAAAATATTATCAATTGTTGGTAATAGGTTGTGAACTACATGAAATAGTTGTGTGAAATATAATTTACTTCCCCTACATTTACCTAAGAGAAAATAAGTGATGAAAAGATCATATTTATTCAAGTATACTATGTGAGATGCCTAGATATCTTGAATAAAACAAAAGAAATTTCATCTGTCGTGAGATGTCAAATATGTATAATAAACTATCAAAGTATGATCATTCCCAATAATTCCTAGTAGGAATGCAATTCTTTTTATAGTTCATTGTGATTTTTGTATAAATATAAATTGATTTCTAAAAGCAATACTGTGCTTCTCTGTTGGACTTTTTTCAATGTGGAAACTAACACATACTTAGCTGCACAAACTGACAATGTTTGCAAACTCATTCACAAGTGTGAGAGCAAGTCTTTATTGAAAACTTTTAAATATATCAGATATGGTTCAAATTTAATATCAGGCATTTTGGCCTAGTTCCCAATATTAATAACCCTTTGTCATCTGTGGGTTTTCTTTCCCTATATAAATATTCATTCTGGTTATGACTAAAGTGAAGAGATCTACAATATGGGTAGTAATTGTTATGAGTTCTGAAAAATCCATCAAAACTTCTACCATATTTCCTCATGAAGATAAAATGAAACTCTAAGATCAAAATTTGCCAAGGGTGAAAACTGGAGTTGCAATTACCCATTGGCTATTTCATGATAAGAAATACAGAGTTAACAAATTTCTTTTTCCCTTTATGAAATTCAGCTGAAGACTTAAAATTGTATTTTCTCATCCTAGTTAGTAAGCTAATGTTCCATTTGGGGTTCATTAAATCCAATGTCCACATTGCTACTGACCTCAGGATGGACGTACACAGATATTATCTTGCAGTACAACACACATTGCTAACTGCTTATGGTGGAAGAAAAACAAACTGCAAATATTTTGTTTAGCCAGGCATGCTTTCTATATTGATGGTTGCAAAGAGCTAACTGGCTAGGGATGCCAGGTACTTGATATTATAATACAATCCAGTGCAAATCAACACTTGTTTACTTGATACTTTTCCAGCATGATAATCATACCTTATGTTTGTGAAACACTCAATCAATCCAAAATGGATGCCAGATTTGCTGGACTGAATTTTTTCATCAGAAATATGTCTCCCATAATTCTATTTTTTTTATTATTGGATCATTTGCCCTGAATCTTCACAAATATTCATTTTCAATTTTTTGAAGGGCATTCATAAATCCGAACATAGAAATTCCAGCAAGCATTTTAGTTGTAGTTAGTAGAAAAACAAAAGTTATAATCAAATTTGGGATAAATACTGGAGAACCAACAGGAAGTTGGAATTTGAGAGGGACAATCATATCAAATGGGAGAACAGAAAAGAAGTTGCCCAGAACAAACTCATTTTCTCTGCCTCTTAGTTTGGCAAATGACTTTGTATTTGCATATGGAATAGGAAACTGTTTCATGAAGTTATATGAGAAAGAAGCAGAATTGGCTATGTCCAAGTTAAAGAAGAAAAGAAAAAAATAGAAACAGACAATTTACTGTCAAAGAAAGACCTGCTTAATTATCCACACCACTGATTTGCTCATCTAACTTGGATGATGTTGGAAAATCCAGGTTCTAGTAAATTTTTAGAATGTCATTACAGGGAATGATTATGTGCCAAATAATTCAGGGGCATAATTAACAAAAATATCTCTATCACAGTAATTGCGCTCAATTTTTCTATTCCTCTTCTCTCTCTCTTTAAACGCATTGAGGCTCTGGTATTCTATGCAGATTCAAAGATGGTGATGTGAAAGTCAATAAAAATTCACAGAGAAGAAGACACACTATTATAGTGGTATTTTATTTGTACTGAAATGTGATTTTATTTGTATGTTAATAAATAAAGTTGCCTAGGTGTCAGAACTATTAGCAAGCCATAGCAAAAGCCAGGGCAGTGGTGGTGCACGCCTTTAATCCCAGCACTTGGTAGGTAGAGCTAAGTAGATCTCTGTGTGTTCAAGGATACAGCCAACATTGGAGATACACGCCTTTAATCTCAATACCAACCATAGAAGACCTAGAGTGACCTACAGACAGGCAGTGACGAGACAGTCATGTGGTTGGGTTTACAACCAATGAGAAGGCAGAACAGAAAGTCTATTTAAAGACAAACACACAGGAAGTAGGTCTCTCTTGGCTGTAGAGGATCGCTGGAGCAGGAAGGGTAAGGCTTTCTTCTCTGAATTGGCTCTGTGTTTCTTATTCAATAAGATGGTTGGTTACTTCTACACACTATAGTATTTTTGTAATGACTTTCAGGAAGAATTGATAAGAAATATTGATGAGAGCAATATTTGTGGCTTTTATTCTGTTAGTGTAATAGTTGAGGACACTGGAAAGGAAGCTTGTTGACAGAAAAAGATGTGAAATGTGGAGGTGATATTTTTATTTACCATGCAATAGCCTCAGTATTTCAGGAAATTGCAAAGACAGGTAAAGAGTATATAGTAAGTATGTTCATGAGTAATATGGCTGGGTTGAGTAGAATGGGTATTCAGGTATTTTCATAACATGCTATTACCTTCTGGGATAATGCTATGCTAACAGTGAGAGGCTCATTCAGATCTCTGATTTAGCAAGTAGATTGGAAATTCTGTGGTACAAAGCTGTACTCAAATCATAGTGGCTTGTAAGTACACACCAGCTAAATTTCTAAACTAGGCTAGAATTACTACATGCTAATTTGCTTTCAAAGCAAAGTATGCCACCTGCTTTTTCATTGTTTAAATCTAGTACTGCTTTTTTTTTATTTATTTCTCTGTAGTTGAGTCTAAGTGTTGTATGGTCATGGAAAGGACTAATGTTTACAAATACAATCATCATTTTTGTTATTTCAGGGCAGGTATTTGAATAATAATGAATGTACTTTTTAGATTTTTTGTCAATGCTTCATATTCCAAAAGTGTCATTTGCACTTATTTGTATTTTAATTTTACAACTTGAAGTGCTCAGGAGAGTGAACCCATGGGAGCGCTACACCAAATGGGTCATGAGAGACATTTATGGCCCCTTTAAAGTGCTTGTTGTGGAGAAACAAGGACAGCTTACAAATATGAAAAGCTGAAGATAATCCTGTGTCTTCAATATCTGCATTGTTTGCAACCACATTCTAATTGCCATTAAGATAAGGCCAGTACTCCTAGAGTATTCTTACAGCTTTACTTTCTTCACTTGAAGATGTAAC
>CABHPR010122211.1:34112-51917 GCA_902168415.1 Peromyscus melanophrys | reverse complement strand
AAAAAATTAGAAGAAATTAATAAATCCCTAAAAGCAAGCCAAGAAAAACAAACAAACAAATAGATAAAGGAAACTGTTCAAGACCTGAAAATGGAAATAGAAGCAATAAAGAAAACACAAACAGAGGAATCCTGGAAATGGAAAATCTGGGTAAGCAAACAGAAATACAGATGCAAGCATCACCAACAGAATACAAGAGGTGAAAGACAGAATCTCAGGCATTGAAGACACAGTAGAGGAAATAGAGTCATCAGTCAAAGAAAATGTTAAATCTAAAAAGTTTTCTAACACAAAACATCCAGGAAATCTGGAACACTATGAAAAGACCAAACACTAGAATAATAGGAACAGAAGAAGGAGAAGAAACCCAGCTCAAAATCCTCAGAGAATATATTTAACAAAATCATAGAAGAATTTGGAGTCATCTCATACTAGCGACCTAACAGCACACCTGAAAGCTCTAGGACAAACAAAAAAAAAAAAAAAAGCAAACTCACCTGGGAGGAGTAGATGCCAGGAATAATCAAATTGAGGGCTGAAATCAAAAAATAGAAACAAAGAGAACAATACAAAGAATCAATGAAACAAAGAGTTGGTTCTTTGAGAAAATCAACAAAATAGACAAACCTTATCCAAACTAATAAAGAGGCGGAGTGAGAATATCCAAATCAACAAAATCAGAAATGAAAAGGGGGACATAACAACAGACAATGAGGAAATCCAGAGAGTCATGAGGTCATACTCCAAAGACCTGTATGCTACAAAATTGGAAAAATCTAAAAGAAATTGACAAATTTGATACATACCACTCACCAAAGTTGAATCAAGATCAGATTAACAATTTAAATAGACTGATAACCCCTAAGGAAATTAAAATTCTCCCAACCAAAAGAAGCCCAGGGCCAGATGGCTTTAATGCAGAATTCTACCAGCTAATACTATTACTCTTCAAATTACTCCACACAACATAAACAGTAGGAACATTGCCAAATTCTCTCTGTGAGGTCCCAGTGAAGACTCGGCAAAGAGAAAGAATTACAGACCAATTTCATTCATGAATGTAGATACAAAAATACTCAATAAAATACTTGCAAACTGAATTCAAGAACACATCAACAAGATCGTCCACCATGACCGAGTAGGCTTCATTGCAGAGATGCAAGGATGGTTCAACATTTGAAAATTTTGTCAATGTAACCCACCATACAAACAAACTGGCCATCTCCCGTGACCAAATTGATGCCTGACCTGATTGCCATCAGAGGGGTGTTGTCCAGCAACTGTTGGAAATGGATGCAGACCCATGACCAAACATTGGGTGAAGTTAGGGGAATCTGGCAGAAGAGGAGGAGAGGGGATTGTGGGAGCCAGAGGGGTCAGGGACACCACAAGAAGGCTCACAGAATCAACTGGCCTGGGCTCATGGGGGCTCACAGACTGAACTGACGACCACGGAACCTACATGGGCCTGACCTGGGCACTCTCTGTGTGTTACAGTTGTGCAGCTTGGTTCTCTTGTGGGACTTCTAACAGTGGGAATAGGGGCTGTCTCCAACTCTTTCACAGATGTTTGGGACCCCATTTCTCTTGGTCGCCTTGCACAGCTTTAATGCATGGGGAGGTGCTAAGTCTTACTGCAACTTGATATGCCATGTGTTATTGATACTCATGGGATACTTGCCCTTTCCTGATCAGAGATGGAGGGGGAGTGGGATTGGGGGTGGGATTACCACTGTATGCCACTATACTCAGCTTGTATTTTTCTTTGTTTAATTGGCATATAAAAGCATAACTTCACACTCTTCCTGTGTATCCTGTCATGAATAAGGATAAACCTGTTGTTCTCCCTAAACTTTAATATGTATTTACTTCGACAGTGTTCACAATCCTTCCTTCTTGCTTTTTGGGGTCAACAGTGTAAATTTATGATCAGCAGCTTCCTTTCTTGTGGCTATGATAAAGTAACTCTGATAAAATCAACATAAGGGTGGGGAAAGTTTACTTGGCTCACAATACCAGATTATAGACCCTCTGTGACTGTAGTCACAGAAGCCGGATGTGGACAGTGCATCCACAGTGGGAAGAGTAACTAACACACATGTGCTATGCTCACTGTCTCCCTTTGTATCATCCAGTATCCCAGGTCTAAAGAACAGTGCCACCCACCGTGGGCAGGTCTTCCCTTCCCAATGTAATCAAGACAGTCCCTTACAGACACTCTCAGAGGCTAGCCTTAACCTAGACAATCCCTCACAGGTGCGCTTGCTTCCCAGGTCTCGAGTTAAAAATACTAACCCTCACACGCAGTTTGCTTTTTAAATTCAAAATATCAAAAGACTTTGAAGATAAATTTTAATTTCGAATTGACTCTGCTCCTCTAACCTAATTAGTTTTTCCATTTGTCTCACCATCAAGATTCCTGGATGGCAAACTGCTCGATATCAATAAAGACTTCCAGCCTTATTACGGGGAAGGAGGCCGCATTCTGGAGATCCGGACTCCTGAGGCCGTGACGAGCATCAAGAAGCGAGGAGAAAGCTTAGGGTACACGGAAGGAGCCTTGCTGGCCTTGGCCTTCATCATCATCCTCTGCTGCATCCCAGCCATCTTGGTTGTCTTAGTGAGCTACCGACAGTGAGTATGGGGGACGCTAAGCGGATATTCTCAGGAAGGTATTCGGGAAGCTACCTGGTAAAGTAGCTTTTGTGGTGCAAAATGTTGATGGTGTAACTGTTCCGTCATTGTGTTTTCCCACCTGTACCAAAGCGCCTTCCTCAAACGCAACACTGCAGACTATATACATTGCTTAGTGTCCTTTGCTCCTAATAAGTCTTTGCTCACAGGACTATTTTCTTCCTGGCTTTGTGCATTCACTTCTGTGGTTCAAAAGCTCCCGAGAAAATCCCCTAGAGAGAAAGCAGTACGATATGATAGCAGAGTCCCTCCTCGCCCAGTTTCATGGATAAGATTGCAGGGTCTCTAACCTGGCCGGATACGGTGGTGTTAGTTGTTCTGTCACTTCATTTTATTTTTGTTTCTTTTATTCCTTGTAGTTACGTGTTCCTTTATGAAGACAATGCAGTGTTAGCAAAATCGTGGTTAACTCTCAACACCACACCTGTGACCTTTGACATGGCTTCTCTCTTCCCTGCACCCTTGCTAGAGTACAGCTTGTCATAAATGCAATGGCTGGATAGAGTTAGTCTTTTCTCTTACTACAGTAAACTACGCTTGTTTTGGATTATCTATATGTGAAAACTATTTAATATCTATGAAGTAGTCAAGGAATTTAAGTATTTAAAGTATCTGCAATTGAAGTAAGCAAGGAATACATTGGACCTAATACCAGGTATGAGAAATTAGTAATATGTCCCTGCTGACAGCCATTTTAAAAAAATGAAGAGTTGATTAAAAGGAGAAGTAGCCCTTAGGGTGCCACAAAAAGTAAATAGTGGACAATTGCAATAAATTTTATACATACTTGACATAACAAACACTAAGAAATAATGGTAGAAAAGCTAAGCTATTCATTATTTAAAATACCTACAGGGAAAGCATTAGGATGTTCCTAATGTATTCCTACACTGAAACCTTTCTCTACTAATTTGCTTTTCTTTGCTGTGATAAAACACTGATCAACACCAACTTGGGGAAGAAAGAGATGATTTGGTTTATAGGTCATAATCCATAACCAAGGGAAGCCAGGACTGAAGCTCAAGAGAGGAACCTGGAGGCAGGACCTGAAGCAGAGGCAATGGAGGAATTCTGCCTACTTGCTTGCTTCCAGGCTGCTGTCTTTCTTGGACAGTCAAGCATACATTCTCAGGAATGTCACCCATACCAGGAGCTGAGCTCTCCCTCATTAATCAAGAAAACATCCCGTAGACTTACCTATGTACAATCTGATGGAAGCATTTTCCAATTGAGGTTCTTTCTTCCCAGATGTTGCTAACTTGTAAGAAGCTGGAAAAAAAAAAAAAAAAAAAACAGAGCACCCACAAGCCGGTTTGATAGAAGCAAGAGCACCCACAAGCCAGTTTCATAGAAGCAATTCTTCTATGTGTTTCCCTCTACCCAAGAGTGTCAAGTTGACACTCAAAACTAGGTCATCATACCTTTTTTTCAATCACTAAATCATTCTCTATTAAATTGAATACAATGAGTTAGTTCCAACTTGAAATGTTCCAAGTGAAGATGTTAAATGGATAATTTCATAACAAAGGTCATCTGAAGCTGCAAACATAACATTTGGGTCAAACATAACATTTGGGTTGATACAAGCTAAGATTAATGTTTTCTTAGCAAATTGATTATTATATTAAATCTGAAGTTCCTCATAAACAGTACTGAAAAAAATCACTTTAAATCACTCAGACATCAATCTAGTATTAAAATCCACATTTATCCTGTAGTGTTCTTTCTCTATTTCATCCAACTATTCCTCAAAGGAGTGTATCATATTCTGACATCAGTAAAATCAATATTCCTCCAATGGACTAAACAAACAAGCTTTTATAAATATCAGGTCATCCTCAAGTTTCCATTTTCTTCTGAAAATTGAAACTCACAGATCTGTGTTTTAATACAGTTTTTCTTTCTTACTCCCTTCAGTTTACCTATTTCTTTCTTTGTGGTGAATATTTTAATAACTTGTAAGTCTCTACTAATTCACTCACCAAATTGAAGTTCTTCCTTTTCCTGCTACTGTGACATTATGAGATTAATCAGTAAATTGTTCATAATTTACAGCAAATCACATTATAAAGCCATGAGGACAATATTTCTAATGCTGCTCTCTCTTCTTCTTACACACTGCTTTCCAAAAACAGGTTTAAAGTGTAAGTATAATTATGAATATTTTTGCACATGAATTTGTGTAATAGAAAATGAGAAATCACAGATTCTATCGATCAAGTAGTCATACCATCCTGAACTGTGCATTATTTTCTTAGCACTTATTTGAGCTTAAGATTTTGAGGTGTGTGTGTGTGTGTGTGTGTGTGTGTGTGTGTGTGTGTGTGTGTGTATGTGTTTAAGCTGATTTTTATAAAAAAAATCAAAGCTTCATTTGTTATAACAGTAACATGAAAGGTAAGGTGTGTTCTAATCATTTCTACAATTTTAAGAAAGAAGTTGAATGCTGTCTGTGACACTTAAAACCACAGATCACCTCTAACACCTGTATCATGGACATTAGTAGAAATCAACTTAATTTGAAAATATTTCTGTGAATTCTATTGTTTATTCAAGGAGCAAATGTTTACATATTGAACATGAGGCTGTTCTGTTATATCAGTTTATTAGTTCAATATTTGTGAATAATTTAAGCGGGTCCCGCTGATAACAGACCTCGTTATTGAAACAATATAGCCTGTTGATGGTTTGTGGTTTCTAAACTGAGTTTCACAAGACACCCTTGCTCTACTCAAGACGCCAGGCTGAGTGCACCAAGACAGCCAGAATCCAGTCTGCCATGCCTGCTGCCAAGCCTGCAGCCCCTGTACCTGCCGCACCCCCACCGCCACCACCCCCAGGGGCACATCTCTATGAGGAGCTGGGAGAAAGCGCCATGTGAGTAACAGAGGGGAACGGCTGCATTGGGGTGGGGTGGATGCTCTGAGTGAAGTTAGTTCCAAGGCTGTGTAGAAATGCAGCTGTAAGCCTATTACACTTACACGCTATCATTTACTATTAAGTCGAAAATAGTTGAAAAGTTAAGTTGGAAAACTGTAGCCAAAAATAAAAAGCAAACAGGGAAAAAAGAAAATTACAGAAAAACATATATTTTGTGAAAAAGCGATATCCATGTTAGGACACAAGTGCAGAATGGAGTTTGGATAGTATATTTAATCTCCCAGTCTTAATGATGTTGGGACGATTCCCTGAACAAAATTAAGGATTTCAAAAAAAGCAACCAGGTAGGAGATTTTAGTAAATCCAAATGGTAAGATGGTAATTCCTGGATTGAAATGAGGGGGAAAAAAACAAAATAAAAACAAAAACAAAAAAAAACCCTCCCATTTGACATTCACAACCAAATCTGTAGCTTAAAATCAGACATTCTTAAGATGCTGTTGTAGGATATTACATGAAGGAAAACTTCAATCCGAACTATTCAATGGCACAGTGTGCTCTGAACAGTCTGCTCAGTGTACTGCTCAGAGGCAGCTGTGGTCACTACCTCTGCCCTGTGGAATTTCTAAGCAATTTCAAGCCAGACATTTTGACAGAACTTGTTAATGTATGCCTGAGACTTCACAACTGTTTCTGTCAAATGATCCAACCCACACAGTCTGACGTGATTTAACTTGTGTTTATTATGAAACTTACTTCAAGAGCAACTACTTTGGGGCATGATAAGCAACCAAGTATGCTATACAATTTTGAAGAGAGCTAAACTCAGGAAACTTGGTTATTAGTGACTAAAACCATGTATCTTTTATGTTTCTAGCATTTACTCGCAATAGTAAAGCAAGTCTCAAAAATCATGAAAATTGCTTCTACTGGAAAAACCAGTTTAGACAGATTCATGAATAGTATATACAGTATTAGTAATAGTATACATTAAGCTGTAAAATGTATATGGGTGCCATTTTAGTGTTGTATAAATATAAGTAATACATAAGATATCATAGGCAGTATATACATCCTATGTCCAATGAAGTTAAATCAAAATTTACAGCACAGCATTCTATTTGCACACAGGATTCATTCCTTAAGTGTGTGTTTCCACCTCTTTCATAGTCGACAGTAATGCTCTCATTGAATTACTGGTGAAGTAGGAATTGAGCCAATATGAGTTGATTCTCTGATTATACTGAGCAGCTCTTCCCAGCCACAATGTTCAGGTTAAAAAAAAAAGGGCATTTGTGTGAAGTTGGCAGTATTTACATATGCGAACAATAGCTGATCCACTTTTACAAAAGCAGGTTGAATGCAGCAGCATCTGCAGTCAGTGGAGTTCGGGGAGGGTAAATTTCAGCTCACAGTCTTTAAGGGCTATTTGCACTAGAAAAATTGCAATAGATTTTTCAATTATGTACTGAAACATTTTAACTCTGAACCTTATCTCATTTTGAGAAATGCTTCATTTTTCTGTCGAAAATGTTTTTTATAAGGATTGTAGCAAGCTACAAAATAAACCAGCTCCAAGGGAATTATTACCAATTATTTTTTAAAGAAAAAAAATTTTTTGAAAAAAAACAAATCTTCACATAGTAATTAATAACTTCACATAAATTTAACACTCTATAACAATACTCATCTGGTACTTGATACATTTACTTTCTTCCCCAAACCCAGTACCATCTACCTAATATAGTGCACACTAACCAGTTTTTAAAGTTAAGACACATTCATGATTCTTGGTATTATTGAAAATTTCTGTTTCATGATTAAGATAACCCATGTTTCACAAAGATAAATTCTACATATCTACAGCAAATAGATTGTTAGATAAAAATCCTACAGGATAAGACACTGGAGTCAATGCCACAAGGTTTTATCTGAAACATTATTAGATATTATTCTCAAGAATAAATGGAAAGAAAAAAATTAAAAACATGCATTTTTCTCTCTTGGATGTGTGTATTGTTTAAAGCAAGTGTCTGTGAGTATTGCATAATCGCCTCAAATTAATGACAGCTAAAACTTTTTTCCCCTGCCACATGTTTTCTCTTTCTCACCTGTGGATACATAGGCATAAGTAAGTAAATAATATCATTCTAATAAAAGGCTGCTAGAAAATAGTAGATGCAGGGGATGGATTGAACAGTATTATTGTCTGCACACTGGTCCTCATCTGTCACGATGTAGGCATTTGTGTTTAAAAGGAAATTCTTTCATCCTCCCTGCCTAGTTTTCTGCTGATGTGACAGTGCTCATATACACCAGGGAAGGTTTCAAAATAATCTTTATCATTATTTCAGATATAGAGTTCTTTGGATCGTAGGTGTCATCTATGATTACATAGATCACGTCTTCCAAAACTAATGGCTATATAATATCAAGTTAAATGATATCTGATGAGCTTTTAAAATAGCTTTCCAAGCGTAGGAAAGACAAAAGTCCTTGTTGTCTGTTTTTGGTCCAGTTGTCCATACTTTCTAAATTACTCAGATTGGCTGATAATCGGGGCCCATTGTGAGCATGCCTGGTTTTGTCATCAAATTTCAAACTTACATGTCATTTTATTGCCTAATCTATTACCCCATTCTGAATAACTATTTCTTATTCAAAATATTTATATTTTACTTTATATTAAAATATATACCTATATATGTTTTCATGTCAAACACTAAACAACTGACAAAATTAATTTGCTGTTATGCTTTAGCTTGAGGACAAACTTAATCAGGGGCTACGTAAAGTACATGTTACCTAGCCTTTCAGAAGGAAGGTCCCAATGTTTATAGTTCAGGCCCTGGATTAGTGCTCTGAAACTTTTTAACTTTAATTAGAATACACACCTCCTTGTGGCACTTGCTCCGTATTCATGCATGAGCAAACCACGCAGTGATACCAAAACCCATGTTATTTTAACATAAATATTTTCATTAAGGGGAATCTTGACCAAAATTTGACCCACATTATATGTGTAGAAAATGTAAATTTCCCTTTTGTATTTTCTGTATTTTAAAATAATTAAGCATAGAATTTAAATGGGAAGAAACCATTTTAGTTGAGGATTATATCATGAAGTTGATGTCTCAGCTATGACCTTTGGACTCTCTGAGGACTTTCCATTCTGTCTTTGGAAACTGTCATTCTAAACTGGGACAGGAGTTATCCCTTTCTGTATTGTCTTACAAATTTTGTTTTTATATCAGAGGATATATTTAGCTCCCAGAGCTACTGTGATACAATATAATGGGCAATTGCTAACTGAGATACTGCCAAGACCCCATGCACAACAGTGGGCTCTGAGCAAGGTGGGATGCAAAATCAAAGCTGAGGGTTTTTGTGGGGTACACAAAAAAACTGAGGTGCCTGTCCACACTCTCCAAAACTATGGCTTATCCAGGAGCAAATTGTTAGATAGGGAACCAGATATTTTGCTATATCAAACTCATGGTGTGGGGGAGGAGGCAGTCTAGAGATTGATATTTAAATGAAAACTTCTCATCCCTCTCCCCACTCTGGATGCCCCTGCCCTGTCTTTTCTAGAATAGGATCTTGGAAGTGATGATGTTCTACCTCAGTGATGTAGCATTGTTAGGCCTTTGTAATGTAAAATAGAGTGGTAGCCATGAGAACATCTTTCTTATGAAAGCTATTTCACAACTTGTCTCCTTCTTCTCTTTCAAGTCTTTTCCTTCTCTACCATTTTGAACAAAGCAGGGGAAATAACTCAGTCCCAGAAGACAGGACCAGTCATCATGATGGGATGGCCTTTTCTTCCAATACCACTGAGTCTCATGAGCCTGCTCATGTAGAGGGACCACTTAAGGACAGCCAGCCTCACCCAGCAAGGACGTTCTCATTTCTTCCTGATGAGGATGATTTAAGTACCCATAATCCCCTTTATATGGAAAGTATAGGCCAAAGGTCAACCAATTCTGACCTTTCACCAAGAACAGATTTTAAAGAGCTGTTTTCACCCAGAACACAAGTTAAGAGTCAGTCGCTGAGGGGCCCAAGAGAAAAGATTCAGAGGATGTGGAATCAGTCTGTGAGTTTTCCTAGGAGGCTGATGTGGAAAGCTCCAAACAGACCAGAGACCATTGACCTGGTGGAGTGGCAGATCACCAGGCAGAAAGCTGAATGCGAAAGCACTGGACCCCACCCAAGCCAGAGAGGTAGCAGCCATGCTCTGCTCACCACCGAAGATGCCCACGGGTCAGAGAAAGAAAGGGGACATAGAGACGCCCTACTCATACAGCAAACAGAGCAGCTGAAATCTCTTTCTTCCGGCTCCTCCTTTTCTTCTTCCTGGTCTCACTTTTCCTTCTCAACTCTGCCAACCATTTCAAGAGCTGTGGAACTCCGGTCAGAACCCAATGTTGTCACTTCTCCTCCTGACTGCACCTTGGAACTTCCTCCTCCGAGACCCTGTGTTTTAAATTCTCTAGGCTTTAAGAGAGAGACCTCCACTTGTGCGTTAGACCCGGAAACAAAAAGGAACTCCTTTGAAAACCTTCCCCATCCACCTAACATCCCTGTTTCCCTTCCACGGCCTCCCCTTCCTGGACCTCCTGTTGCCTTTAGTACTTTCCCTCTTCCCGTCTCTCCTCCTAACCCTCCTCCTCCCCAGTTTCTTACATTTTCTCTCCCCACGTCTACTCCCCGTACGTCTTCTCAACCTCCACCACCATCGCTCCCTCCTCTTCCTCGACCGCCAGCTCCACGTCTCTGCCCGCTGCCTCCTTCAATCCCAGTTCCTCCCACGGACAACATTTGTATACCAGCTGTTAAATGCACTGCCAGTGTCGCACACGCCAGAGAAACTAAATCTTCTACGACACAGCCACCAGCATCCAAACCGCTGTGTGACGTGGAACCTCACAAACACCCAAAGGGGGTCCTCAGACATGTGAAAAACCTAGCAGAACTGGAGAAGTCGGTGTCTAACATGTACAGTCACATAGAAAAAAACTGCCCACCCACAAATATCTCAAAACTACACACGTTTTGCACTCCAGAAAAAACAGACCTGGAAAGCACATGTGACCAGAGCCAGGAAACGTTGGTTAGGGTTGTTGAGGGAATTGACGTGCAACTTCACAGTCAATCAACGTCTTTGTAATGTTGCTTCTCCTGTTTTAACTGGGTGATTCTTTTCTTGGTCATAATCCTCAAGTGGAACATGAGAATTTGAACGTCAAAGAAGATTCCACTGCTTTAATCCCAAACTCAATGCCATGCCGTTTTCTTCCACCCTTTTAATTTAAATTAACATCATCTTCACTAATTCATAGAGTAGATTTACCTTAATTTCTTTAACTTCAAGGTAGCATTATTTGTCCTACATTTATTTGAAAAGTAAGTAACTTTATCTGTTTTTAATTGGGGAGATATGGGCATGAAAAGTACTGATCCAACTAAAACCAAAGGCTTGTTGACTTTGTTGATGGGCGATGTTACTTTTCTTAAGTTTTGACCATAGTTTTATGTGAATGTTCTAGTGGGCGAAAACAGAAAAAGCAGGCTGTTCGTGCAGTAGTGCTCTCTCTTGGGCTTGTTATTTTCTTGAAGTCTATGTATTTGGTAAAAAGAAATGTTTCCCAGGTAAAATGTTCCTTAGAAATGTAGGGAATGACCGACAGCAGGGATTTCAAATCAATCTCAGGTGCTATAATATGTAGTTATCGGTTTTCTTATGCTATCCTCCATTCTGGCTAGTTTTAATCTTGTTAGTATGCTTTCAGATGATAAATCTCTCCCATTTTTCAGTTGCTGTTCTATTCCTTTATCTTGGTGCTTTCTGTTTCCTTCTTTATGATGAAAATAAATCTCATGCCCTTGACTTTTGTAAGACATCTTATTTTTATCAAAGGTGCCTAAAATCCTATTTAATTTAGCCTTTTCATTTTATGACATCATCTCCTTAATTATAATTTTAGGATTCTTCCTCCCAAGAAAATGTTCTTTGATATCCAATTTATTTAGTAAAATAAAATCTCATTCAAAATGAAGAGAGATTATACTTGGTGAATTATCACCTCTATGCTCATGTGTTTGTTCCTTGTTTTAGGACAAAGATAAAGACTTATCCTGTGGGAAGAAAGTCTTGTAGTTGCAGTAGCTGTTAAAATATTCCTGAGCTCAACAGATTGAATTCTGGGGAATCAAGGCTAAGCTAAGCACAACTGTCTTCATGAAGTGTACACATTCAATTTAATCATATCTACATTTATAGACACATGACTATTTTTTCCCAGGAAACACATTGAATAAATTTTAACTACTAGAAATCCCAACTTTTGAAACAAATTCCTTTATTTGTTGAACTCTAGAATTGTAGTATTTGAGAAGACATAACTTAAGCAGAGAAAGGTGCAACTCTATGAAACACATCGCTATGCAGTGTTTCAGGAGAGCAGCTGAGCCAGCCGCCACAGCTTCTATGACTTCAAGGAAACAGCAGATATTTTCCTGAAGTGTCCCAGCCAGGGTTAAAAGCTTGGCGTTACTTCTGTGTGTCCACAAAGCCTCAGACAAATGCTAGTGTGTCATCTCTGAAATGGGTTGTTTGTTTGTTTGTTTGTTTTATTTTGTTTGCTTCGTGGTTCTGGAGTTTTGACTCTTAAAATTTGAGACAGCCCTTTGATAATTTAATGTTCGTTCCTGATTGACAAAGATAGATTTAAAAAAAAAAATCAGCAAGTCTACTTATTCTCGGTAGCCCATCTGCTTCAGATACTTTCCCTCCAAATCAAAAGTAATTTATGTCCTGGGATTCTTGGATGTGTTTTGTTTTGTTTATCTCTTTCACTGAAAAGCTTCAGTTGGAGTTTCTGTTGGCAGCTGGTCATATATATGCCTGAGAACTTGTGCTATGTGGTAGATTCTGATAGGGTGTTGCTGAAAGTCGGTTAAAATATCTTCTACATGAGCCCTAGATATATGAGCCTAAATGCTGTCCTCTCTGCAATGCTCCAAGCTCACCACCTGTCTATCTGAAAAGGACATCCTTTCCTCTGCATTTGTTAAGGTCTGCCCAATGGATAAAAAATGGTTGCATAGCTTATTTAAAATTCAAAGGAAACACTAATCACACATTTGTCATGACTAAAATTAAATGTATACATACGTAGGGTGTAAAATGAGTGATTGCTACACACAATGTAATAGGGTTACATAAAAGATGCATTGATATTATTTGACTGATTTTAAAATTATCAACATTCATGCTTTGAAAGAGCACAGATAATTATGAATATTCATTGTGTTATATACCTCTTGTGGGCAAGTTTCCACCTTGGAGCTCAAATAGCAGTATAGTTACCCAATGAAAACAACCAGAATGTGTGGGGGTGGGTGGGTGTGTGTGTATGCGTGCACGTGTGTATGCGATTACTTTTGAGAAAGGATCTTGCTCTGTCACCGTGAACACATAACTCACAATGGCTTCAGACTCACTATGTAGTCCACACTGACCTTACACTCATGCCAATTCTCCTGTCTCAGCCTTCCAAGGGCTGGGGTTGTAGGTAGGAGCCACTAAACCAGGATGTTGGATTTTTTGCATATTTAATAAAAGGGAAAAAGTTAAAATATCCTAGAAAGTAAAATTTGTCTGGATATAGTACCTGACATGTGTGGCATCAGCAGAATGTTAAGTTCTAAGTGTGAGCTGTGTCTTATTATCTCTAAAAAGACAATGGAGTACATTTGAATGTGTATATAAAGTTTTACAAGAATCAGAATGGTTGTGATAGCCATGTTGCATTGGCAGAAGTGAATTAAACACTATAAAATTCACTATGGAAACTTTCAGAAAGTAAACTGTTGAGGATTACTTCACATTTGTATTCGCTCCATAACCAGCAGCTCCACCAAGCTATTGGGTAACCATTTAAGGCACATTTAGATATGCAGACTCATCCTGTAGAGCAGTGGTTCTCAACCTTCCTAATGCTGTGACCCTTTAATGCAGTTCCTCGTGTGGTGGTGAACCTCCCCCGACCACAAAATTATTCTCTTGCTACTTCATAACTGTAATTTTGCTAATTGCTATGAATCATAATGTAAATATCTGATGTTTGACCCCTGTGAAAGGGTCGTTTGATGCCCAGAGGGGGTTGTGACCCACATGTTGAGAGCCACTGCTGTAGAATTATGGCTGCCTGTGTTCAGCAAAGATACTTTTGTTGTGCATTAGAAAGCTGTGCCTTTAACTCAGTAACATCTCTTCAGCACCATTGTATACAACAAGGTTAACAGCATCAACCTATTGACTAAATACACAGCAGATAAAGAAAACTGTCATAATTAGTGGCACCTATATTGTTACACTCCCCTGTCCCTCTCAAGTGCCGTCAAATATAGAACAACTTGTGATCCATGAACTTTACTTACCTTTTTATAGTTTTTAATACTTGGAAGTTAAATCCCTAGAACCTTCTTCATTTTGGTTCTAATGATGTAATTGACTCATGGGAGGTAGTAATTATTTTGTTTTCATTATTGTTAGAATCAAGTTGACACAGACAAAAGAATTGCAGTCACTTTGCGGAATATAATCTGAGTATGGACATACCTACCTGATTTTCTGTTTAAGAAGCATCTCTACCTCAGTGAACCTATTATTCATATCAAGACTTAGACAAGAGACAGCACAGAATACCTTTATGCCCGTTGATCATAATAGACTCAAAATGAATTATTACACATTCTTTTTAAGTTATTTTCAGGTTTAGGTCTTTGGTGTATGTGCATGCATGGGGGTAGGGAACATATGGACCATAACATGCATGTAGATAGAGGTCAGAGGGCAACTTTCAAGAGTCAGTTCTTCCCTCCATTGTGTGAGTCCTGGGGTTTGAACTCCGTTCATCAGGCTGTGTGGCAATGTCTTTACCTGCTCAATGGATGTGCTTAATGGGTCATATGAGAGCAAGATTTGTGAAAATAATTTTTCAGTCATTCATCCATGACTCATAATCTTCTCATCTTAATAATATTATAGGAGGTATGCCCCAGTGAGACAATTTTTAGTAAAAATTTATCATACTTCCTCTGATTCCCTTAAATGGTCCTTATCTATAATTCTCTCTGGTCTGAAAATCCATGCATTTAATACAAGTTTCCATTTCTGCCTTTCAGGGGAGGCTTTGCACCAGAGGTAAGGGCCTTATCATGTGGTACAGCACCAAGCCTTCAAGGAAAGCTTTTGTATAATATATAGGACAAATACTGGTTCTTTTGAAGCTAGTTTTACCTTCTTTTATTTCAATCAAAACTTTTAATGATGTTTTCTAATGCATTTCCTTTCTATTTCTTTACTTTGGAGTTTTAAGTCTATCAATCAGGGTGTAAACAAAAATGGATGTCTTTGTCCTGAATTGTAACTACTTGGGACTGTGATGGCATGCTAAGTTGGGTTTTCTGGTTCAAAAGATATAATTCAGGAGCTGTAAAGTTACTTAACATTTTTTTTCTAAAAAACAGTCCAGGGTTCTACCTAGTCCAACTATCTTAAATATCTAATAAGTCAATCATAACATTAGAAATCTCTGAGTTTTCTATTATGTTCCTCTGACTCAGCCTACAAAGAACATTCTGAGGATTCTAACCAATCATGTTGGATGAGATTTGTGAGTGATGGTGTCAGCAAAGTTACTGGAAACCTAGTTTGGTTTAGTACACAGCTTCTCAATCCAAAGAAGGATGGGAAATATATTCTCTAAGTAGCTTATACTTCAGATTGTATTTATTCTAGACTATGTAGAATCATACTCATGACCTATATGAAGAACTAGTTCTCAGGGATGATTGTAACAGATGGCAGGTGAGTTAGAGTCTCTACCCTAAACTTCCTTTCCTGTTCAAAGAGCAACTTGTCTAAATGCTCATTTTGAGCAGCTGGTTCACAGACAGGATCACTTCCAGAACTGTCTCCTACCTTCCCAGGGCATACAGGAAGATTCATCATTTAACAATTTACTCCCAAAATGCACTGATCCAGTGAATTGATCATGCATTAGTTCCTATCTAGTTGAAGCATAAATTATCATGAAGGCTACAGATAAGGACTTTGTCACAGTTCACTGAATAAGTAAAAGGGAAAGAAGGCAGGTTAGAGGCCCTACAAAATTGGAGGAGGGACAATTTCCTGACTCACAAAAGACTTTGAAAACATGCTTGAGTGTGAACCGTCCATATTTTATTTTCTAAAAAAAAAAAAAATGGAGGAATGAGGACCACACCTTAAATACAATCCCAAAGATACTGCATCTTGTTACTCCAGTTTCCTAGTCTTCCTAGTGGATGTAATTAGACTTAATGTGATGGGAAGCAAAATGATAAACAACTTGAATCAAGATTAAGCTTGTCAAAATAACCCTGTGTTATTTATTTTTAGAAGCCCAAGTAATCCTTGATACTATTATGCTTAGACAAAAAATATCTTTATAGGTATTGGTTATTAAGGTTATTATAAATTTAATTAAAGTAACCAAAATTAAAACAAATGACTTCTTATATATCTTATGTTCCCAAGTAATTATCTAAAATATTATTTAATAGTTTGGTAGCTGTCATGTGAATAATGAGTCATATCTTAAGTGACAGGTTCAAGCTGTTGCCTTTATTCCTCTCAATCGTATTCTACATTTCCCTTCTGAATTATTACCTAAATCTTTTCCTGTTTTGATTTCCTTTGGCAGCATCAACTGTTGAGACCTTCTCTTCTTAAACCGGAGGTATCAATTTTCACTTCTTTTTCAACCTCACTAAACCTTTACAATACTTTCATATTTCTGTTATGTGTGGGCAGAGTGGGTGGCCTCTGATATGGTCCCCTTTACTGAGAAGAGAAAATGTGTTTTCAAGTTGAAAGAAATAAGTAAATAAATAGAAATCACCTCTCAATTGCTTGCTGGTGGCTAAAATTACAAATGTTTAGCCTCGCTCTAGAAGAACAGGTTCTCAACCTGTGGGTTGTGGTTGTAACCCCAAATAACCCTTTCACAGGGGTCTTCTAAGACCATTGGAAAACATAGGTATTTACATTACAATTCATAATGGTAGGAAATTATAGTTATGAAGTAGCAACAAAAATAATTTTATGGTTGGGAGTCACCACAACATGAGGAACTATATTTATGGGTCACAGCATTAGGAAAGTTGAGGACCCCTACTATAGAAATTAGGCAAGTAAAGATTGTTCCCCAAGACTCAGCCACTACTGCATAAAGCCACTTCATGGCTTATCAGCAGCTGGGGTTCATCTGAATGTGAACTTGTCGATCACATCACTCCTCGGGCCAGAGAGGGATCAGGCAAAGGCTGAAGGAATGTTTCAACATCTGCTCTGCTCCCTCCAGCACATGTACGAGTCAGCGTTTCTCCTACAAAGTAAAAAGTATTTTCAGAGTTACGCGATAAACACCCATTATTTTATTTATTCGTTATCTACTTCTAAGACTAAAATGAATATAAAGCAACACTAGTTTGAAATATTTTTATTCTTTATGATAAATTTAGGCTTTTGATAAGCCTTTCTAAACATCTGATTCCTTTCTCTAGGAACAGTACCCTACATTTACTAAAGAAAAGCATTTCTTGTTTAGAATTCCCCCCCCCCCCATATCTGGAGACAGGGGACAGACATATATGAGTTTAAGGTTAAACTTTTAATTAGTAAAACTTCCAGGATGATTGAGCCAGAAAACTCAGGGTTAAAATCTATTTAGATACACACAGCCTTCATCAGCATATGCATTCTCCAGACCAGCGCTATCACCTAAAGAGTCTAAGTTAACTTTGCTTTCTCTGTGTGGTCTACAGCAAAAATTAACTTTAAAATAGTATTAAATGCTTGGTCCACTCACACAATCATTTTGTGGCTCACTAACTAGGGATGTGGATAGGGCCCTAGGCATGCAGTGGCTAGGGATGCAGATAGGACCCCTGGCATGCAGTGGCTAGGGATGCAGATAAAGCCTATAGCATGCAGTGACTAGGGATGTAGATAAAACCTGTGGCATGCAGTGACTAGGGATGCAGATAGGGCCCCTGGTATGCAGTGACTAGGGATGCAGATAGGGCCACTGGCAGGCAGTGACTAGGGATGCAGATAGGGCCCCTGGCATGAAGTGACTAGGGATGCAGATAGGGACAGTGGCATGCAGTGACTAGGGA
>CABHPR010122211.1:5000-34102 GCA_902168415.1 Peromyscus melanophrys | reverse complement strand
AGTGACTAGGGATGCAGATAGGGACAGTGGCATGCAGTGACTAGGGATGTAGACAGGGCTCCTGGTATGCAGTGAGTAGGGATGCAGTGAGAGCCCCTGGCATGCAGTGACTAGGGATGCAGATAAAGCCTATGGCATGCAGTGACTAGGGATGCAGATAGGGCCCCTGGCATGCAGTGACTAGGGATGCAGATAGGGCCCCTGGCATGCAGTGAGTAGGGATGCAGATAGAAACAGTGGCATGCAATGATGAGACTGAGTCCCATCACCTGCTTAGTTCAGTTCTGGGGTCTTTTGTGTCACTAGGACTTTCCTCTGTTTCTTTTCCTTTTTTAACACTCAGAATTCTGCTTTTTATTCATATTTTTGTTGGTTCCTGTCTACCTTGACCTAGCTTGGAATTGCAGAGTATCTTTCTGCACTCCAGCATTCCTGTTTTGTTCCCTTCTAACCTTGACTGTTTTGAAAGTAGTTGATGCTGGGAACATATAGCAACAAGCAAAACCTGAGTTTTATTCTTACCTTAGCAATAAAAAGTACAGCTCTATATAACTAGTCATTGCTAAAATTAAATTTAAAACTTAGAGTTTTCTTCTTGGCACCTTATATGTATTAGATTAGTCATGCATTGATTAGCGGTGTAAACGTAGCATTTCTGAGATGCTTGCTTTATGTAAACCAACATAATTATGCTATTAGTCACGTAAAAGTCTGAACTCACCAGTGTGGAGCTTACATGTTTTTCGAAGTAACCTAAAACTAGACTTTAACTTTGTTCTAATTTCTTACTGCTCTTTCTTAACCTCATTTTATGCTTCCCTTCCCATAATGGAAAATTCTGTTGAACTAAAACCTACAGCTACAAAGCACATATAAACCACTTAGGTGAAAACTTCAAGAGTGAACTCCTGTGCATGAGTAGCACATGAGTCAACTTCGAGCACAGCTTTCCCTCGTGCTAAGTACTCTCCAGGCTTACAACATGCAACGTGCATATTACCTCTTTTCTAACCTCTTGTGAGTGGGATCTCACATTGTACTCTGTCTGTACTTGACCTCAGCCTCCTTTGCCCGTCCTGTGCTGACATGCTACAGTGGATTCATTTCTTGGACCTTCACATTGGTGCTGATTCGGGACTGTTATGAAGAATATATTGTGGTATACATTTTCCAACAGGTTTTGCAAATTTATATTCTCCCGCACATACACCTCAAAATTTTACGGGTACCAGCTGCCCACTGTCCATGGTAACATGTGATATTGCTAATTATTTTTTCAAATGTTTATTCTAATGGGAATGTTAAATGAGTTTTAATTCACGCCTGAACTGGTTTTCCAAGTATTTGTAAGTTATGAAATCATTTGGCGTTAGTGTAGAAGGGCGGTTGTGGGCCTAGTGACTACAGGAACTTGGCTGGGAATGTACACATCAACAGCCTTCATAAAGTGAGAGCAAGGCAGGGGGCAGACTGCAGGGTGATACTGAGTATGGATGTGGAGCAGTGGAGTAGATGAGTAGTAACCAGACCTCATGGAAGGCAGGAAACACCAACAAGATTCTTGGAGTATGTGATAATGCCATGCCTTTGTTTTTCAAGAAAATACCCGAATCCCAAATTTTTTGGTAGAATTCTTTGGTTGAGGTTAATCACAATTAATCCTTTTAAATGATTTGGCAAGTTGTGGCATAATTAAGAGTTATTGTCCATATTTATCACAAAGGTTGTAGATTTGTGTGCCTTATAATGATTCCTCTTTGCCTTCACTGAAGGGCAGTAGTTCCTGATTCATGCTGCGCACCTATTAACAAAACCAATTCCTATCAACAGTAGCTTATCTATAGATACCAATCCACTTGCCAGTGGAGAGTTACAGCTTCTGCCATCCTCCTGCCTTACTCCATTGTAAATTTAGTCTTCTTAAGTTTTGCCACTTAACATTAATATAATGGAATTAAAATGTAAATGTGTGGAAATTAATTTAATAGCTACTGAAATTGCTTTTGTGTCTATACCTCAAAGTACAGAAAAAAAGAAGAATTTGAGAAAAGTAGGTATTATCAAGAGTCAGGAGAAATCTTGGTAAGATCTGAAAACACGGGTCTTTAACCCCAGAATCAGCATTAAGCTGATTCTTATTAATGTATGAATTACTACCGGATGATGTAAAATGTTTGATGAGGGAGCACTTGGCAACAGAGAACCATTATTAGGAAGACAGAACAAGTAAAGTTATTGTAATAGTTTTCCTGGTTGCATAAGGCACTTAATAAGTTACAATGCAGTTTAATATTGACTACTTTAATCTTAAACACTACTTAAAAGCAAGTAAATACCCACCTGAAAATGTCTCTAGTTTTACCATCAGGAAAACTGAGCTCTCCTGTTCACACATGAGTGACAGATATATTCCACAACCGCAGTTGAAACTGTGAGAACAGGAATGTGTTCAACGACACTTGTTATTAAACTTATTTTGGCAGGTGTGTTTGGAGAGGCATGAACCGTAGGTATGGAAATCTCACTTAAAACTGAAATATGTAAAGAATTTATTTAAAAATTGCAAATTTCTCTTTTTGAACAATAGGATTTATCCATGGAATCTGGGATTGATCCTGGCCAGGAATATGGACAAGATTATTACAGTTATGAGCATGGGTACATCTTCAGTTTTTCATTCAGAATTGTATTGTATTATTTTTAAATGTAATTGGAAGTCATTATTACTAATAGAATTTATTTTTAAAATGTCATTGTCCCCATTTTATATTTGAAAATGAGTAGTGAATAGTATATCTGATTTTTATGTTAGTCAAGTTCTCACCATTTTGCTATTTCATTTATGCTGCTTGTATTTCTAGAAATGTGCTAAGAAGCTTCATAGTAATTAAAATGGAATATAGAAGTCAAACATGTTTGCTCAATTCCTGGATTCACCATTTATTCTGTATGCTGTGTTTAGCATTTTACCTAACCAGTCTACCTGACGTTTTGTGCCAGAGCAGTGAAAAAATAAAAAGAAAAAGAGAAAATATACTTAAGAATCTCATAGCAAGTATGAAAATGTAGAGTTAATTCTGCACACTTAAGCCAACTACCTACAAAAACTACTGAAGAAGAAAAATGCCCCACAGGCCATATTCCATACAAACTTTCATGTAAAGACATAGATTTTACATCCTTGGTGAGATACAGACTTGTATGTAGACTCTCCCTGGTGTCCTTGGTTCTTCATTTAGTGGTGAAGTATTATATCTTTTTTTTTTCCTGCTTCTCATCTCTCCTCAAATTTACATGTAAAATAACAACTCTCTTCCTTGTTATTCCAGGGTATTCATAGGGTTTATGGGGGGAAAAAACATGCTCTGGCCATCAGGTAGTGGTTCTTAACGTGTAGTTTTGTTTTGTTTGTTTCATTTTTAGAAGGCATTTAATAGATCCTGTCTAAGTATCTGTTGATGAAATGATGAAGAAAACGAAGAAAGCAGAGGTCACTGTGGTAGTAGATTCTACACACGTATGAAAAATGTCTCAAGTTACAAGTTTATGTTGCAGGTATGAAATGCCCCAGTATGGAAGTCGCCGCCGACTGCTTCCACCTGCTGGACAGGAGGAGTATGGTGAGGTGATGGCAGAAGCTGAGGAGGAGTATGAAGAGGAAGAGGTAATTGTCATGACGTTGTTGAGTAAAGTAGCAATGTGCTAACAGTATTGTTGATCCAGTTTGACTAACATGCTGTCCAATATTCCAATTTTGAGAAGTCCTAATAATTCAGTATTTGCTTTTCAAAGAAATGTCACAGTGCTCTTATTTCATTCTCTTATCTATGGAGGGAAATTCCTTAACTTTTTTCAGGTTATTTCCTTCTATATACAAGTTTAAACAACTGAAAGAAGTTACAATAAATATGCTTTCTAAAATCATCAATGTCTTTCTATATAGACAGAATTAAGAACCAAATATATTAAAAATTATATAATACCTGGTTACTTTTATTCTTACACTATTTGCTTAACTAAAATCATGAAAAATACAGTCTTTGTATTTCAATTATCAGAGAATAAAATATCTTGACCAGTATTTTTTAAATATTATGTGATTCATTTCTAAATTAACATGAATCATTTCTTTCAAATTCTTATACCTTGCCTGCTATATTTATTTTGCAAACAACCCTTTCTTTCCATGAAATGATTGTTACTGTAGGTCTAATGGGTTCAAAGTTCAACAAGACAGTTAGATATTTCATAAACTTTCAAATTACCTAATGTATTTACATGAATTTTTAAAATTCTGAAACACAAGAGAAAGCTAACAAGCCAAAACTCTAGATTTAGAGAGGAAAATTGCAATGATTATTTCTTTCTTGGTATAAGATTTTTTTTAAATGAAACTATGAATAACAGAAAAGAAAGACTATTAGATTTGGATATTAATACCAGAAAGCCAAAATAAAATAACTTACTGTCTGCCAGCCAGCTTCTCTCTATCATCAGAAAAGAATATTGTCCTTGTTTTTTGGAAACTATTTGCATAGCTTGCATGAGGCTATTACCCAAACTATGAGCTCCCGCTTAACTTATGAGGGACAAGATCACGTCATAACTATCCTCAAGCTAACATTAGAATTGCATCTAACATTTGAATTGCACTCTCAAAACTTTCAGGAAGAGCCAGAAAAGGTTAAAAAACCCAAAGTTGAAATTAGAGAACCTAGTGAGGAAGAGGTAGTGGTCACCGTTGAGAAGCCACCAGCCGCTGAGCCCACATACCCAACGTGGAGGAGAGCCAGGATTTTCCCCATGATTTTCAAGAAAGTCAGAGGTCTCGCTGAGAAAAGAGGCATTGACCTTGAGGGTGAGGAGTGGAGAAGGCGCCTTGAGGAAGAGGACAAAGACTATCTCCAGCTAACTCTAGACCAGGAGGAAGCGACAGAAAGCACCGTGGAATCAGAGGAGGAGTCCAGCGACTACACAGAATACACAGAAACAGAGTCTGAGTTCAGCGAGTCCGAGACCACGGAAGAATCTGAGTCCGAGACCCCGTCTGAGGAAGAGGAAGAGAGCTCCACCCCTGAGTCGGAGGAATCAGAGTCCACTGAGTCAGAAGGAGAGAAAGCAAGAAAAAACATCGTGCTGGCTAGAAGAAGGCCTGTGGTAGAGGAAGTCCAGGAAGTGAAGGGCAAGAAAGAGGAGCCACTGGAAGAGCAGGAGGAAGAGCCTCCGGTGGAGGAAGAAGAACAGCCTGAAGAAGGGGAAGAGGGGGAACCCCCTCCCACGGATGAGTCCGCAGACCTGGAGGCTCAAGATGTCCCTGAGGAGGGCAGTGCAGAATCAGCCTCCGTGGAGAGAAGCGTGGAAAGTGAGGCAGAATCAGAACTGAGCAGTAGCAGCAGTACTAGTGAAAGTCTCTCTGGAGGCCCCTGGGGCTTCCAGGTGCCAGATTACGACAGAAGGAAGGATGCGGACCCAAAGAAGTCTCCAGGGGCAAACTCCGAAGGTTACAACACAGCCCTTTAGAAGAGTTCCTAGTAGGTGGGATTTGCGGTGGTGTGTGCTCCTGTGTGCGGTGCCTTCTGTGTGTTCTCTGCAATGATTCCTGACATTAAAATGATTTCACTCTGACTCAAGATCAGAAGGAAGTCATAAAAATGATTACATGTGCTACCTTCCGTAGATGTGCATGCGGAAACACGTTAGATCAAAACCGACTACCGTCTCCTATACCATCAAACAGGGAAACATCTGTACTGACTAGAAAGTGGCATGATCAGTGACAGCTGTCGATAACTACAAAAGATACGCATATATGTGATAAATATGTAGTCTTTGCAGAATAGATACTAGACAAACAACAAGTTATATGAGTAATTGTTTCTACACATTTCTGCTCACTGAAAGGGTACCGTATCAAGGATACCCTGCATCAAATTCTAGGAGTTAAATGAAACTGTATTTTGAAAGTTAAAAGTGATTACCATTTATGTTGTATTTAAAATATATTGTACCAGTTACAGCTTCTCTTCTGGGCAAATAAACACCATTATTTAAAATACACATGGCCTATTCAGTGCAGAGAGAGCATTCACATTCCCCCAAAGTGCCATACTGTTTGGAGAAACACACAGCATTATTTATGTTTTGCTCCCCATCGCTTCTGATGTTGGTTGGTAAAAGACAACTGAGTCAGTGAAACTACCCATTGTATTCCAGTTGCTTATACAAGTAGAGTTTCTAATTTGTGTAGTAATACACATTCATGTTGGACAGATAGTTCCTTTAAGTAAGTAGAGTCTAAGTGATTTGACCCAGAACACCATGATGCTTCAACTCATGACACAAGTTAAATGTACCAACATTTCACTAACATGAGGAACTGAAGTACAAACTAGAGTAATGTACATTCAGAAATATCTTTAAAATACTGAAAAGAAATGCATTAAAAAATGGATACAATGTATAAATTCTGTTCCTGGCTTTCTGCTTAACTCCCTGAATAGTTGAGCAAGCTGTAAAACGATTGAGTTGGAACTTACCTAACTACGGATAATACACTTTTCTTTTCACATCTCACTATAATTTTGATGTAAAAAGAAAGTGTTTCCTAGTAGGTCTGCTTCCAAACTCAGCAACACTTTATTCAAGGATGTTTAAACTCTGAATCCAATACAGAATTGGAGATAAGAAAGTGAGATGGAAAGGTCCCTCCTCCCTCCGGAGAATTTAGTTTCCACTTTCCAGGAATTGCTGTGGATTGCACAGACCTTCGATTTCCTTTGAGAATGACTTGTGTGTTGTTATTCTTTATTTTTTCCCCCAGTGGGCAAGAAGAAGAATGATCAAGTTAGTGGTCGATCGAGAATATGAAAGCAGTTCCGCTGGAGAAGACAGTGCTCCCGAGTGTCAGAGAAGCTGTCCTCACAAGCCTGGTGGGCACAGCCACGTCAACGGCAACATCTACATCGCCCAGAACGGCTCTGTGGTGAGAACACGCCGTGCCTGCCTGGCTGATAATTTGAAGGTCCCCTCCCCTGTGCAGCTGGGGAGGCATTTGAAGAAGTTAGACAAGTTGGCAGTGACCCGTGAGGAGAATGTGCCCCTGAACACGCTGTTCAAGGGGCCGTTTTCTACAGAGAAAGGGAAAAGAACACCAACTCTGGTCACATTTGCCCCGTGCCCTGTGGTGGCTGAGCACTCGGCAGGGAAGCCATCGGGGACCAGGCTGAAAAATACAGCTGAGCAAGAGTCCATGGTAGACAGTAGGCTCTGCAGAGAGTCGATGGAATTCCACGGTGACAATACACCATCAGATGAGGAGGAGCTCTGGATGGGCCCATGGAACAGCCTCCATATACCAATGACAAAACTCTGACCAATAAAAAAATAATAACTTGGTTTTTACTTGTTTTTAATGAACTGTGCTTTTTATTGTCACAAAAATCAACATATGGGGTTTATAACACGTGCACAAGCTAACATTTTGAACAATCTGCTTTACACTAAAAGAGAGAGAAAGAGATGACATTTGTACCAATTAATTGTTAGCCCCAGAAAACCTTTATGGACAGATTCAATTTGCTAAATAACATATCACTTAGAAGTTCAGCTATTTGTTGGATCCTGAATTAGTTTCCATTGTAATAAACAAATAGTAAATGGTAAAAAAAAAAAAACATTTAAATTTGGGTTAACATAGATTGTACTCCATTTCTAGATTTTCAGCACACATAATTTTATTTTCTATGGGATGAGGGATTTTTATAGGTATGAGATTTATACAGATACTGTCTGTACAGAGCTGACTTTATAAATGAAAAAAAAAAAGGACCTGCAAAACAACAGGACATGTGGGAGTCACTTGTAAGCTATTTTTAATTCTGAAGTTACTTTACTGATTAACCACAATGAAATGTTTTTAAGGTTTTGAAGGAATATTTTTGGCCTTAGGAAGAACACTTAAGGTCAAAGCTTTAAAGTTAAATAAATAAATATAATAACTTGCCGTTTTCCATGGTGCACACCCACAGGTGTCTGCACACACTCTATCCATTCCAAATGTAGCAAATAATTTAACCACTTGAAATTCAAAATAACCATTTGGAGCAACATCTAAACCTCACTCTCAGTTAAAGCTTACTGAGGAGTAGAGAGGATCAAATAGGCAATAATGCTTCTAGAACCCAGGTTTAGTGGATGACATGGCAAAGCAGAGAAGTCTCAATGTTACTAGACATCACTATTTTATAAACACAGCATAGAAGGATGTGTCAGGGCAATGAATGTATACAATGTATGAAATGCCTATACAGACTTGAATTCCAGCATAGAAGGATGAGTCAAGGTCATGGATATATACAATGCAGCCTAAACAGACTGCAACTCCACAGCTTCATTGCATTGGTGCATTTAACTCCTCCCAGCTCTGGTTTATTTATAGATAATTTTAGTGCATGTGTTTATGTGCAATGATCCAGAGCCAGAAAAATGATTGTCTGCATATTTGTCTTATCAAAGAACACAGTCTTCACTTCCCACCTCTGAACAAAGCACAGTGTTTTACCAATAATAGAAGCTGAACAAAATATCCTTTAAAAATCACCTTGTGTGCTGCATATTCTGCAACTGTAGAAAGGGATTCAGAATTTTATTGAGTATGTCTTAATGTGATATGGTTCACTTCAAATTTTGCACTGTATTGACCAAGTTCATATTTCAATTAAATTCCCTCAGACATGCTTATTATGTGGTTGAAGAACCGAATAGTGCATTATTATTTTTTGCCCTTATATGATTCACATTTTTAACAGTTTTTAAGATATTGTCCTATTTACAAGGTAAAGGAATTATATTCACAAACTTGCCAATTTCTGTGACTAGTATGTTTTTATTTCAGATTTCTGAACATGTTTGGAATTATGTCCTGACATCTCATGTTATTGGGAATTAATTCCTTTTCATACCCTTAGAAAACCCATCAACATTAATTGTAATATTAGAAGTATAGAGTCATGCCCACACTCGCAGGCATATTAACAAGAATGTACATTTTCACAATATCTAAGATGGCTTGTATGCATATTGAAGTTTGTGAAGCAATGTACTGTAGGTCTTATTCATTCAAGCACCAAAGCAATTGTCTGAGACATCAAATATTTTGCATAGCTCTCAAATTAAGCATGCATATTTCTCTATTAGCTCAGTTATTAATCACTGACTATAATTTAGTATTTTCATGACATTCCATGGTAGTGTTTACTAGCCTCCCTTGGTATTCTTTGTGCATACAGCTTTGTATATTTTTTTTCTTCCTTTAGCTTCTGGCTGTAAAATTATTCATTGATGTTTCTTTCACATTTTTTCTTATTTTGAGCCACAGTTTCTTATACCTTAGTAGGGAAGTTTGTAATGTTTTATGTTTTGGATATTGCTATTGAAAAAATAATAAACTTGAGATGGGGGTGAGAGATGAGCATTTCAGAAAAAGCTGTATAGCTCTCAGAAAATTTCTGTGACCACTTTTATGAACTATGAGCATAGTTCTGAAGATAGCTTTTTGGCCCAAGACTAATGTCCTAATATGATGGAAAATATTGTATTTCCAAGATCACATTTTGTAAGACAATATGCAGCTATTAAAACCCAGGGGGCCTGCCTATTTCAGCACTTACAAGATGGTAGTTTTGATACAAATGATCACAAGGCTAATCTATTCCTGAGATGAGATAAAGATGAGCAGCCTTGATGTGGAACAACCAAATCAAATATTTGGTTGGTGTATTTGGAGAAAAGAGACAAACTAAAACTCTGGCTAAATAAATCTGGATCCGTTGAATCATTACATTCACAAGATTGTGAATAGCCCATAAAATCCTGACTCATGATTGAAACAGGGGAAATGTCTAGGTATATTTAATCTTAAAAAGAGTTAACATGGATGGTATTGACGTGTAAGTGTATATAAGGAAATTTGGGGCTGGTTTTCCTGGAAGAGCATAGGAAGTTCCTTTTGCTTTTGTTCTTCACACCAGCTTTCAATAAGGCAAAAAAAGAAATAAAAACTTCAGCTCCCAGTGAACCAACCTAAGCAGCAGATAGCATCAAGTGCTGTTGTGAATCATGACTTCAGAAGTCTTGTAGACATGAAAGTCAAGAAGCAAAAGCAATCAGTGTGGCAGGGTATTGGTTACTCAGTGACCATCAGCTCCTAGTGTCCCGAGTCTCTAGCTTTGTTCTTCTCATTGGTTGAAAGCCTTGAGAGCTATCAGAGAACTCCAACTTGAATAGCCGCCCAAAGGACCTTCTTTAAGTAAAGGAAAAGGCTTGCCTTGAAGTCCCCACTGCCAGCAGTGATGCCAAAACATGCCGTTTGCCCCCTGTGGTTCTTCCTAACAGTCACTGTAGCTACAATTAAAATTTAATTAGTAACATTTATGTATCACAGAGCAAGAAATGGTTGACTATTGATTTGTGAAAGAAGCTGTTGTCTTTCTCCCTTTCATGGACCTTCTTTTATCTCTTGTTCTGCTTTGTTCATTACTTGCACTTTACATAGTAAGTAGAACATACGGACTACTTCATTTCACTGGTGAAATAGGCAGAATGTGCTAAGAATCTATTCTCAGGGCAGATGCCTCCTGTGCCTATAAATACCACAGTGGTGCGTCTGAGGGGTAAGTTCAATATTATCCAGAACTCTATTTCATAGAGAAAGTTTCTCCATAGTTGAGGGTAATAACATGAATTCTTTGTTGTATTTCTCTCTTGTTTTAGCATTAATTGATTCTATTTACTTTTTTTTTTCATTGAAGTCTAGTTTAAGTTTATGGTAGGTTAAGCACATGTACGAAGGATATGGGTGGACGTTGTCTATAGTTTGAGAAATTATCAGGACATCCATTGCTTTTCTGATTTCTCCAACACCTGTTCTTCCTTAAATATTATGTTACTGTATGAAGAAAATCAAGTATAAAGACTGGGTTAAAGTACATTGTTATACATTACACAATGTTTTACAAATAAATTTCTATTTAAAAAAAGATGTCTCTGTTCTTTCAGATAGAGATAAAATCAGCAATTCCTTTGCCATCTGCATGTGCAACTTAATTTTGCTATTAAAAAAATAAAAATTGTCTTGGCCACCTCTTAAAAACATGTGGGAGAAAGACATAGATCTTAATGTTAATTCCCATTGTTGTTCATTTCAACCATACGTTCATGTACCCATGTTCTACATAGAATAAGACTGTATTTCTTAACATACTATTCCCTTATTCATAAAAACCTTTTTTATAAGCAAACACTCAGGTTTTCACTTATATCTGGTCAATTCTGTTTGTTAAAATGCTAAACCATAGAACTGTGTTAAGAAGCACACTCAACATGAAGTTATGTTATATACATTTAGCACCATTGAATATGTCTCAAAACCCATAGTTTTATTTATCAACAAGTTGTCAACTATCTGCCCATCTATCTACATTTCTATCATCTATCTACATATTAACTATTTATATATCATCTATCTTTAATCTATCACTGATATTTTATTGCCTACCTATGACCATCTGTCTATCCACTTATCTACCATATATCAATCTACCTACAGCCTATCATTTACTACCTACCTATAATTTACCATCTAGTATATGTACATATATATGTATACTTATAAATATATCATTATGTACCAATCACCTAGTTATCATCTATTTATCTATCATCTGTCTTTCCATGTTTGTCCATCTGAAATTTGACCTGATTTCCCTGTACACTTGGAGCTTGTCTCACTTCCCAATGCTGGTGACACAAACCTTTCCACTGTGCTTAATAAGTCAGGGTCAATAAGGATAAGTTTTCTAACCCCACCCCATTTAGCCACTAGAGTAGCCTGGCCCCTCTGCCCTGCTGTTATTTTCTAGAGTGGAATGCCATTGATCCTTACTTGCCCCATACTTGATGCCCCTCCTTCCATAAGCAAAAGCTAGTGAGGAGCAAGGGTGAATTTGTCCTAACTGCAACACCGTAGCCTCAGATTCATCAGTTTATGGTTTATCTCATTGGAAAGAGGAAAGAATACCCTTCAAGATTAAGAGATGGAATTGCTTTCAATAGTCTGCACACATTTGTCCAAATGTTAGTACTGACATGAATTTAAATCCTATTGATCTGTTCCTCTTATTGATTAAATGAGAAAATGTAACTGTTTTCCCATGATGCTCCTGAAAATACTCTTATAAAAGAGAAGTGGGAGGGGTCTATTGGTTGGGAAGGGGTTTTTTTGTTTTTGTTTTTGTTTTGCCTTTTCTTTGGAGTAGGGGTTTTAAAGGGTGAACGCTGAAGTCGTGTCACTGAGGAGCAGACAAGGGCTGAACAGGAGAGCCCTACAGTGGTATGGCATCCGTGAGGCCAGGGAATATTTAGAGACATGTCCAAAACACGTCACCTTTCCACTACTCAAAACAGACTTATGTAATGACTGAATTAGCCAAGGCTCTTTGGGTTTGAAATGAAATTGAGTTTTAAATAAAACCATAACCCGTATCTAGGCTTTTCTCTCTATCCTCAACATCCGCCTTTCCTCGGTGAGCACTGAGTAATAGCATTTGGGAAATGTGAAAATCTGTGACTCTGCATGTCCTTATATTCTCTGCTTTTTGTTCCCCATCATGTTTATACTCCTTGCTCTCTTCCACAAGTGGCTCAGCATTCTCTAACATTACAGAAATATCAGTCATAGTACAATGAAGAGAAAGAGGGAGGAGTCTAGATAACATATATAAATGAAAAATATAACCCAATAGATTTTTTAGTTATATGTGTATTAATATTAGTAAAACAGTGTGGATATTAAATATTGCCTTATAGACTTTCATGTGTCACATATTATTTATACTATATTAAACTGAACATTATATCTTTTTCCCAGAGATATATATCCCCATTCATATAATGTTAAGGTCCAAAGGAAACCTATAGGTACATATTTCAGAATATAAATGCATACATTTTAAAACTAAGGCTTACAGGGGATGAAGAAGAGACAGTTTTATATTTATCAGTGTGCGAGCAAAGCAATACAGCTGGCCAGAAAAACAAAACAAAACAAAATGTATGTGCTGTGTTTGTAGATTTCTGTCACATCAATTTGTCATCATGGTCAGTTCCAAGCTGAGAACACCTCAGAAATCTGTCCCCAAAACACTAATTTAAGAACTGGCCTCCACCTACTGACACAGACTCGCAGATTGTGTGTTTTACTTATGAAATTTTCAATAGCACCTACTCTCAATTCCAAATATGTCGATGAAGTCTCTATAAATTACAAAAGAAAAGCTTTACTGGACAGATGATGTCAGGAAAACTAACTAGCCAGAGTCAAGCTATACATACAAGGAGGGAAGAGGAGAGACCAAGAGGGTCCATGAAGGATGCTAATCAGGTTGAAATATTTCTGTATAAAGGTAAGAGAATAAAATTATGTATCAAAAATATTGATCAAATATACTTATTTTCATATGGTATAGCAGAACACACTGAGACCAGGAGATAGAAAAAGATGAAGCCAGTATCATAAAAGAACTCAGTCACTAAATAACCCACCTCTCTACATTCCCTGAGCCTGTATTTGTTTCTTATGATGTAGGCTTTCAGCAATCGCTTAAAAAACTCAAACAAGAGATACTGTCATGTAGTCAATTTTTCTGTAAAATATAGGATTCATTAAACCAAAAGAAATGAGAAACATCCAGGTAAAAATTTCAACATAGAACGCTGGGGATCCAAATGTCACTCTAACGGGGTCTTTCTAATGTTGAGCCTGCCGGCTCATTCTCCAGCTTATTTCTGCAGTTTGCTTTTCCTGTTTGAAATAACAACACTTACACTTTGCATATTGAATCTCTCAGATTTCCCAACATGTTGTATCTTTCAGGATCCTCTCATCCATGTCTCTAGGCAAAAATAAACTCAAAATCTGAAAACACTAAAATAGCAAACCTTCCATGCCTGCATGATTTGTGCTTTTTCATAGTCTTCCCACCTAACCAGATAACAACAGCAGTTGAGCATAGATTTGATCTCACCACAGGGATCTTAACCCTAACTGTGCTAATAACTTGTAGAATTTTTCATCTGTTAAAATAATAAGTACTTATCCTGTATGGAATTATTAGGGTTAAATGGAGTTATTTGTGGAAAACTTTTATAACAAGCACATAGATGGGATAAAGGGGAAGAGTGTGAAGGTACCTTTGACTCATGAAGCAAAATGACTTGTTGTAAAGGCACACTGAAACCAAATTCGGCTCCCCAGCTTCCATGCGAGATCTCGCGCTGCAGAGAGAAAATTCCAACGTGGCCAGAGTTCTGTATAATGACTGTGAAAAGAATAAGCAGCTGCAGAGACCACTAATTAGGTCTTGAGTTGGGTCAGCATGGCGTAGCTTGAGTTGCTTCTAAGCATGAGACGAATGCTGTGGAGAGAAGCCTAAGGGACACACACAAGTGACATAAGGAGGGTGTCAGGAGCAGAGGTCAGACGATCTCAGCCAAACGGACAGGGCAGGTTGCAGGCTTGCTGAAGGATCTTATCCCATGGACTCAGGGAGAGCATCTGCCGGAAAAAGGACCAAGTAAGAGTGATGCCTGTAGTCACATCCAAGTCCTGCCTTGACGTCACGTGAGAAACATGAAGCTGTTGTGTAGTCAGTGCACGAAGCCTAGGTGTGTAAGGTGTGTCTGAGACTGGAAAGGATGAGAAGGGGTGCACCCGAACCTCTGGTTTGTACCAGAAAACTCTGTGACACTCTTAAATAGGAAGGGTAGAGCACTCTTCCAGGAATCTGGGTAGTGGAAAATGTAGAAATCTGCTACCAAAAAATAAAGACAGGGTTTCTTTTCACACTTATGGCAGAAGTGTGGCATTTGTGTGTGTTTTTTCCATCGGGTCTTTTATTTCATTTTTTTTTTCTGAGACACAGACTTAAAGACATTCAACTTTTGGGTTATTGTCTTAAAATCATGTAAAGGCATTTATGCTTTGTATTTTTAATTTTATTTTATCCCATGACACAACCTAACTTTATATTTCTTCCTGCTTTTGTTCAACAAACTTTGATGGTCCTCCTTCAGAAAAAACAAAACAAAATAAAAAAAAAATCTCAGACTAGATTCAAAGACACACAGTTCGTGTGAACCAAAATGTTGGGTATTTTTGTGTGCTTGTTTTAGGTTTTGATTAAAGTAGAACCAAGTAGGTCATGCACTGTGGAGATTTTATGTATTTATTTACTCCACTTTGTGATATACACAAGAGTTGGCCACTGCTTCTTGGAGGGATCTAGTGCCTCCATAAAAGCAGAATGATCACCAAAGGTCTTAGTGTCTCTTCTAGGACAAAAGCAATGTCAAATGAACAAAAACAAGCCAGAGGGAAATAATTCACCAGTGTATATAATAACGCTTCTACAAACTGAGGAAGAGTATATCATTTGCTATAAATGAGAACAAATACAGCACAAATGTATTGCTACACATTTTCTGAGGTATGATCAACATTGGTTCCTGACTTAATCAGTGTTCTATTGCAGTGAAGAGACACCATGAATAAGGCAACTGTTAGAAGAGGGAGCATTTAATTGGGGCTCATTTACAGTTTTAAAGGTTTAGTTCATTATCAACATGACTCACACAAGCAGACATGGTGCTGGAGAAGTAGCTGAGAGTTCTGTATCTGGATCCACAGGCAGTAGGAAGAGAGAGAGATTGACTTGGGGTTTTGAAACCTCAAAGCCCATCCCCAATGACACCTCATCAAAGGCATTATCTCCTAATCCTTCTCAAGTAGTGCCACTCCCTAACGACTAAGCATTCAAATACAAGAGTCTATGGGAGCCGTTCTTATTCAAACCACCACATTTCCTGTAACTATAATTGACATTGGTTCCTATCACTGAAATGGTCAACTATAGCCTCGCTCCTGAGATCAGGACTTGCCTCAAAAATATACTCATGGAAATGATTGACGTTTTACATAGACACTCTGCCGACTGACATCCCCTCTGACATTTGCCCAGAAACTTCAAATCCAGCACATTCTAAATAAAATGAACTATAGCTTATCATTTTCAAACCTCAACAAGCATAGTGTTTTATGTCTTTATTCAGGCCCTTTCAGTGGCTCTGTGCTGCTCAAGGCATCCACCACACTTTTCCCTCTTCTCCTGTACCCTCTGCACTTCCCCCTCCCTTCCTGTACTAAGAACAGCACCTTTTCCTGCTTGCCTTTCTTCACTTTCACTCTCAAAGGAGTAGCTTCCTGTGTTTGTGTTTTCCTGACATGGATCTGAAAACACCTGGCCAGAGCTAGGTTAATAGATTCTGAATAGATTCCTCTAGACTTAGTCTCCTCAAGCAAAACTTCTAATGTGATCTTAACAGAATTTAAATTTATCAATGAATAGTTTTGGAATTCTGAATTTTCTTGTTGTTTATATTTCCAATCAATATCATATGATCGTAGTCTACCGCTTCTAGTATGCAGCTTAGACGATGTCTTTTGACACAGCTCCCATCTGAATATCCAGGGAAGAGTACCAAAAAGTCCAGGAACCAAACTTGCAGAGACATCAAGAGAACAGAACATGCTGCAAATTTCAGAAAATCTTTAATGAGGAAATAATCATTTCTGAACATTAGAAAAGGTTTTACATTATATATTGTCAGTTGGTTTTTATTGAGAATCAAGGTTTCTTAAGCCCCGGGTGCTACACCAAAGCAGAACTAGTCCATGACAGTCAAAGATGCCTGAAGGCCAGGATCATGAATACCTCAGTGGTATTAAATTGATAATGCAATGATCAAAGGGCACTTCACTTTCATCTTTGCATTTGACAGAATTCAAAAAGAGCCACAGACTCTGTGTGTGTTCAGACAACCACCAAAGTACACGGGTGACACCATGGCTGCAAAAGATACGGCCTACACAGAGGAAAGATTTAATGAGCACACCTTTGGGCCAGAGTAAGACATCAGGGATAGGGGAACCTTGCCAGGGGGCAAAAAACAAATAAAAATACTTCTAGGTTCCCAGCTTTCTTTCCTATGCCATCACCCTACTCTACCTACCTGTTTATGTCCTCTACTCCCCAACTAAATCTTCACTTGGCTAAGCTAGGGGACAGTGCACTCTCTCTCAGCAGCTATTACAAATTCTTGTCACAACTGTAATCTATTCCTTCACTGAAAAAAAAAAATTAGTGATAGACCCTAACAGATGGCCACCAGGAATTTCTAATTCAATTCAGCATTTTACTTTGTAAGAATTAATAATTGATATTAGTGTATCTTACATATATTTACTGTAAATGCTCATGGGAGAATCACCTGTTCATGAAGAGAGCTTTACTTGACACAGGAAAATGGTATTTTCGACAGGCATAACTTATCACCACTTTGTTTCACACCAAGTCATGTCATTTACCTCCTTGCCACAAATCTTACCCCTACCCTTCCCATCTGAGGCAAATTCTTGGCTTTCCTCTGCACAGAAGTACCCTACAGGGGCAAGCATAGTTCACTAAGTTCCATTGAGGCAGGGATCAAATTATGCTTCTTCAGCCACATCTGTTAGAAGTAAGAACTGGAAATCAGGGCAGCCACATGTTTCAAAAGGTGAAACTCAAGTCATTCTCATAACTCTAGCCAATATTTGCTTCCATTGGTATCATATCATATTTTTATTGACTCTTGGGCCGAGACATTGTAAGCTATAAAATTAAAAAACACCCCTACATAAGACAACAAATTATGGAAATCATTGTACTTCATGAACACATTATCTGGCTGACTAATGAATAACTTGTGGCATCTTTCCATTTTCTGATGAGCTATAACATGTGACACACCCTTTGGGCCATGTTAGACATGTGTCCTAGTACCAGTTGCTTTATCTATTTCCTTTGCCATAAGAAAGGCTGCATGTCAGGATATTAAGATGGCCTAGCAAGTAAAGGCCATTGCTTTGCAAGCCTGACAAATCGAGTTTGACCCTGGAACTCACATAAAAGTAGAAGAAGAAAATGAACACTGGAGCACAAAGTGTCTCAACATGCATGCCATGGCATACATCTGCCCTCCCCTGTGGTGGTATTGTGTTCCCCCAAATATTATGCACCCTAGTAAACTTATCTGGGGTCAGAGAACAGAATAGCCACTAGATACAGAGGCCAGAAAATGGTGGAAAGCAATAAACAAGGAAAGTAGGCTTCTGCCTCTGTCCTACACATACTCATTCATGGAGGACACAGAAAAAGGGAGAGAGAGAAAAAAACATAATACCAGTTAGTGAATGAGAGGGAAAAGTCTACATCTAGTAAAGCTTTGTAGGTTATTCTAAGAATACCTTCCTGTGGTGGTATTGTGTTCCCCAAAATATTGTGCACCCTAATAAACTTATCTGGGGTCAAAGAACAGAACAGCCACTAGATACAAGGCTAGGAAACGGCACTCATACCTTTAATCCTAGCATTCCAGAGGCATAAATCCATTGGAAACAGCCAAGCATGGTGACTCACGCCTTTAATCCCAGAAAGTGAGCCTTTAATCCCAGGGAGTGATGGCAGAAAGCAGAAAGTTATATAAGGCATGAAGACCAGAAACTAGAAGCTTTTAGCTGGTTAAGCATCCAGGCTTTCAAGTAGCAGTTCAGCTGAGATTCATTTGGATAAGGACTCAGAGGCTTCCAATCTGAGGAAAAAGGATCAGCTGAGGAACTGGTGAGGCGAGGTAGCTGTGACTTGTTCTGCTTCTCTGATCTTCAAGCATTCACCCCAATAACTGGCCTTGGGTTTGATTTTATTAATAAGAACTTTTAAGATTCGTGCTACACTCCCCAACATCATGAGCTCTCTCCCTCTCTTCCTCACTCTTTCCCTCTCTCTCTCTCTGTCCCTCCCTCCCTCCCTAATAAATAGAAATTTTTAAAACAAGGCCAAATACCATATTACACTGGCCTTGCCCACCTGGGTAGGTAAGCCACAGCCTATTTTAGTAAAGCCTTTCCACTAGTGAACATTTTAAGTTATTGTCATATTATTTCAGCCTCAACCTACGACACACATGGCCTTTTCCCTTGAAACTCAAGTACAATCTTTCCATACATCTAGGCCAGTCGTTGCCTGAAAAATATTGGCCTTTTCATAAAAAGACTACCAAGACAGTGTCCAGTAGTCAAGGTATTTGATGGGAGATTTCTCTATCATTTGAAATCATTGAGCACAGAGGTGGCTTTCTCAAAAATCAGGTTACAAACTCTTCTACTTCTTCCTGTCTTACTCCCCCTAGTCACTTAACCAGGACACTCTTGTAGCACGAATCTTAAAAGGCCTTATTAATAAAATCAAACCTGAAGCCAGGTATAGGGGTGAATGCTGAAAGATCAGAGAAGTAGAACAAGCCACAGCCAGCTCACCTCGCCAATTCCTCGGCTGATCCTGTTTCCTCAGACTGGAAGCCTCTGGGTCCTCATCCAAATGGATCTCAGCTGAACTGCTGCTCAAAGCCTAAAAGCTTAACCAGCTCTAGTTCCTGGTATTCACACCTTATATACCTTTCTGCTTTCTGCCATCACTTCCTGAGATTAAAGTGTGAGTCACGATGCTTGGCTGTTTCCAGTGTGGCTTTGAACTCAGAGATTCAGACAGATCTCTGCCTTCGCAATGCTAGGATTAAAGTTGTGTGTGCCACCATTTTCTGGCCTCTATATCTAGTGGCTGTTCTGTTCTCTGACCCCAGATAAGTTTATTAGTGTTCACAATATATTGGGGAACACAACATCACCACATTTCCCCTTTTTTGTCTGAAATTTAAAAAGCTTATAACTAATACAAGAAATACTATATCCAATAAGTACATACAATATATACAGTCAAGAATTACAATAACAATATCTAGTCCATTAACATTTGACAGATTCAGACAAAAAACTCCATTATATATATTAACAATGTCAGTCCATTAACATTTGACAAATTCAGACAAAAAAATGTTCATTACTTATCCTTTAAAACAAATAGTTCATTTTTAAAAGTAGATTCAATATTCTCCCTTTTTATCTTATCACACTCTGGTTACCATCCGTCCTGGAGGAGGGAGAGGTCATCCTCGTACTGTCTGGATGATGAACAAAACAGAAGTGTAGAGTCACTTAAATTTAAGATTTTTTTTCCTGGACCATTTTTTATTGTCTCGCTTTCCTTTTCGTGTTTTGAATGTTATATTTTTGTATTTTAGGGAATGCACTTTGATAGTTGGAATGTTTCTTAATCAAATCAGGGTGACAGGCATTTCCATCTCTTCAGGTGTGGTTTGCTTCCTGATTTCCTATGTGGAAGATTTTATACTCTTTTAAAAAGTTGTTTTGAAATAAACCATGGGTTGTTTTAACTGATAGCCATCCCACTGTGTTGTCGAAAGGCAATAACCACTTTCTCACTCCACGTGATGTCATACTGTTCCAGGCTTTGTAGCCACATCTCTCTCTTCTTAAACCCTACCCCAGATCTTCTAGTCACGGCCATTTTGTTTCTTTCTCTATGAGGCTGAGTCACTCCTTTCCTGAAGTAGTGAGGACACATGGCACTTGTTTCTGTGGCTGGTTTATTTCATTTAACCCAATGAACCTGAGTTACCTCCCTCACAGAGTCTCATTCCTTTTTATTCTATTTCACTGAGTGGGTAGCATATTTCCTTTGCCCTGCCTGCTCACCCACTAAAGAGGATCTGGGTTGAGTCCATGTTTTAGTGCTTGTAAATACGGCTGTAATACAGGTGGCAGTGTGATTGATATATTGTGCACCCCAATAAAACCTATCTGGGGATCTGAGAACAGAACCAGCCACTAGATTAGACACAGGGGACAGACAGTGATGGCACACAGCCTTCATCCTATCATTCAGGAGGCAGAGATCTGTCTGGATCTCTGTGAGTTCAAGGCCACACTGGAAACAGAGCCAGACAGTGGTGTCACACACCTTTAATCCCAGCACTTGAGATCTCATGTCTTTGCTTGGGAAGGACACATGCCTTTAATCCCAGGAAGTGATGGCAGGAAGCAGAAAAGTATATAAGGCATGAGGACCAGGAACTAGAAGCTTTATAGCAGCAGTTCAACTGAGACCCTCAGGGGTGAGGACTCAGAGACTTTTAGTCTGAGGATTCATGGAAACAGGATCAGATGAGGAGTTGGCGAGGCGAGGTTGCCTGTGGCTTGTTCTGCTTCTCTGATCTTCTAGATTTCACCCCCATATCTGGCTCTGGTTTTTTTATTAATAAGATCATTTAGCAATTCATGTTACATGGCAGGGCAGTTATCTTGCTTGCTACAATGACAGACGTGTCTTAGATATAATTATTTCATTCCTTCTGGCTATGTATCCAGGCATGCATTTGCTGGATTATAGGGTAGTTATACTTAATATTTTGAGTTTATGCTGTTTAGTAATGACTGTGATCATATATTTCCCCATGATGTGGTGTAGGGAGCAGAGGGGTCTCCATAAACTCACTTGCACATGTTGACCTTGTGTTTTACAACAGTTAACCTAACTGGAGTGATATGATGTCTCATTGAGATTTTTCCTTTTTCTTGGTGATTAGTGATGGAGACTATCTTTTTACATGCAGGTGGCCAGTTAAACATTTTCTTTTAAGATAACATGTTCTAATATACTTAGTTGGTTTGGAATTAGTGGTCTTCTACTTAGGACCCTGTGATTTTTTTTTTAATTCAGCCAAGAACATATTAGTCACACAGTATATTGCTGAGAAAGGGAATCCACCCGAGTCAGTGAGCACCTCAGTGTTGCCCATGGCCTCCCAACCCCAACATCCACATCAAGAGGCAGCCAGGGCCCTGACCTCCTCCTCCTCCTCTCTAATGGCGTTTGTGTGGGTGCTTCCTGTGATACTGCCCATGAGCAGCTTTCACAGACTGAGGGCAAGTTGCAGATGGAAGTTACAACACAGATCCCAGGTCGTGCCGCAGCATCAGGCCGTCATGAAACCAATGTCATGCCTCCTCTGCATGACCCAGGGAATGAGTCTCCCTTGAGTGTTTTGTGTCAGTTCTGGGAAATACTGTATATGTATCTAATATTGCATCATGTATTATATCTGCTATTACGATCCTTGGAAGAACGGCCTGGTTGGATACTTTGGTTTCCAGAAGTCTCATTTCTTAGTTGCCATTTTTACATTCAGTGCCTTTTACTGTTTCTCTAGTGGCATTGCTTTTGACAAGAAAACAGTTTATTTTTTATGTTTTAAAACACTTCTATTATTTTTTCTGTACCAAATTGATCCCTTTCTTTCCACTGCTTGGAGAACTCCTATCTTATGAGGGGCCTTGCTAGCAACTCTACAAAAATCAATAGATTTAAAGGGAATATCATAAACAACAGTATGGCAATAAATTATGCACACAATTACTGAAACTATAAGAAGAAAGAGAATTTTGAACACAATGAAACTTTAACAAACTTTCCACATGGAAAATCTCACTTTACATGCTGCCCCAAAAGAGAAATTATTTTATAAAATTAAATATCTTTTTATTCTTTTAATTTTTTTCTCCTTTAAGAGTATAATATAATCACATTATTTCCCCCATCCATTTACTCCCTCCAAACCCTCCATATACCTCTTCTTTGCCCTTTCAAATTCGTGGCCTCTTTTTTCATTAATTGTTGTTATATACATATATGTTCCTAAATATAACTTGCTCAGTTTGTATGTTACTTGTATGTATGTTTCCGGGGATGTTGCTGTGAGATGGTGTCTCCCAGTAACATCAGAAGCTGCACTCATAAAGTCTCACTAACATGACTGCCCAAATGTGAGCAGAGCAAGGACAACAACCATAGACATGTCACAGTGAATGGAGGAAAGACCACGAGGCCTCAAGCACACACTTTTTGGCAAAGTGCCAAACCATCAAGAGCCAATAAATCTTCAGAAAGGAACTTCAAAATAAAATAATTGAAGTAAGTTCATGCTTGGCACGAAACAATCAAGTCATCCTGCACAGAGTGAAAGTAAATGTTCACACACTAGCAAAGAGAACAAGAAAATCATGCGGTTAGAAATGTGCAAGCTGGCCATTGTGGGACACACCTGTAATCTCAACACTGACTGGAAAAGTGAGGCAGAGGATCACAAAGTAAGGTCATCCTTAGATACATAATAAACTCGAGGCCAGCCTGAGCTACGTGTGACTCTGTCTCAAAAAAGAAGAAAGTGTGCTACACAAAGTAGGTGTTAATGGTTAACGGTCACACACTTGCTGATTTTGAGTGATAGGGACTTATATGTGTGTAATAGCAAATGACATTTTCGGTAGAAATCTTAATAATAAAAGAGAACTGATTTATTCTTCTTCTTTTTCTCCAATAATAAAGTAGACCTGTGTACTTATTCTTGTATCTCCTTCATTGGCTTGCACAGTAACCCCAGCATACCTTTCTCCATTCTAGAATTCCTCTCTTCTTATCTCCAAATTGTTTACATTGCCAAACCTTATTTTTTGTCAGTATGAAACGAGAGGTCATGGTATCCTGGTTCCAGTTTACGCTTCACTGTCTTTTAATAGGTTGGATATTCTTTCAAGGCCATGCTAGCAATTTGCCCTACTTTCTCTACAAATTTCTTCTTCATACACTCAGGGTGATTTTGTTTCTCATTCACTTTAAAGGTCTATGGAAAATGTTAAAAGTTTTGTTGCATGTTATGAATGCTTATAGCAATGTACATTGTGTCTTTCAATTTCACATACATCCTCTTTCATAGGGTAATTTAAACACATTTATTTCTCATTTTTGTCTTTGCTTCAGAAGTTTTTCTCCATCTCAAAGTAAAAGTCATATTCTCTTACATCTTATTCCAACCTTAAAAGTTAGATTCCTGTTTGTTCCTCAGCTGTGTCTAACTTTCTACAAGAGAGAGAATAATAACAAGTCAATTGGGCTCTGGGGAGAAGATCAATTGTAGTCAGGGGACCTGAGTCCTTGTTCTATTGCTTTGGAGGGTATTCATCTCCCAGCACTCTAGTTCATCACAAGCATTCTTTTTTCTTTTTTCTTTTTTTTTTTTTTTTTTTTTTTTTGGTTTTTCGAGACAGGGTTTCTCTATGTAGCTTTGCGCCTTTCCTGGAGCTCACTTGGTAGCCCAGGCTGGCCTCGAACTCACAGAGATCCGCCTGCCTCTGCCTCCCAAGTGCTGGGATTAAAGGCGTGCGAATCACAAGCATTCTTAAAGGAATTAGCTCTAATGAAACAGCGCCTTCCAGGATGCATGAAGATGCTTTAGACAACATATTCAGCGTAGAAGTTCCTGTGTCTGCAAAATATTTGGATCACCAACATTAGCCTGGAGGTCATTCTTCAACCTGCTCAATGTTCTGAGACTCTCCTAAACAAATAGGGCTCTGGATCACAGTGAAGACCTACTGTGCATCACAGAGCTCTTCAGCCTCTGGCTCACTTCTTACAGCAGGGGCAGAAGATCAATGTGTTCCCTGAAAGATACAAATGAGGTACCATCTTCTGTGGATTTGGGTTCAGGCTCAACATTTCTTGTCAGAAAGGTTTACTGACTTGAGGTACCAGGAGCAGACATGCAGAGGACACACTACTAATGAACCCTCCCACCTTGCACATGTTTAAGGGAGTTCCTGGTCTCAATTTTTTTTCTTACCTACATTCTCAAAATGATGCCATTCAAATGAGATGAATGAGTCTGACCTTATTCTTTCATTGGTGAGATAAATATTAGTTAAAATAGAGACTGCAGATTGCTGCAGGCAGAAGTAAGTATTGTGGATTCTGCCCTCTAGAGAAAAAATTACTTCAGTTTTTCATGATGGCTGGAGGCTGAAAGACATCTGAAAATCCAGAGGCTGCAGCTAGAAGCAAGCAGCTATCGGAGGTAGTTACAGGGTATCACAAATTCTCAAAGGGAAAAATTTGTCTACATTTCCTAAAACAAATTTAGTTACTTGTTTGTTTTTAAGAGAGCATGAAGTTGAGATGCTTCTCTGTTGACTCGAAACTCAGTAAAAGCTTCTGCTAAGTGGTCTTCTGACACAGCCATCTAATGAAATGCACTGGTTGTTATTTGGTTTTGTACACAGTCGTTTTCAAGTTCAGTTTTGGTCCTACATAGGTAGTTATCCCCTTAAACTCATAACCCAATCAGAATTCCTATGCAAGTGTTTCTAGTAACCATAACAATTGCAAGTATCCTCATTTTAAAATGTACTTTAAAAATATTTTTTGTGATTTTTAAGTGAGATTTTTAACCAAGAGCCTTTAAAATGTTCAAATGTATTCTACCCAATATTATGGTCTTATTGCCTATTTTCTTCTCAAGAACTGCCATCCTATTTATGTCCTCCCTCAAACTATTTTTTTTATCACAGTATTTTTAACCTTCACCAAGAACACGCTGAGAATTCTCAACTTGAGTTGCACAATGCTTATTTATCAATGGGAGCCATCACGTGCTTGGTACAGATGGATAGATTTATATGTGAGGTGACAAATACATCTTGGGAACTGGTGCAGTGATAGGCTTCCTTAGCAAAGAACAATTGGACCGAACATATATTTATTAAAAATAAGCCATTGACTTTTAAATGACCGGTCTCTCATCCAGAGAATGGCTCCGACTCTGAGCTACACACCCCACCATCATGGCAAGAACTGAGCTACAGCTGATGATGAAATCAACTGTCCTGGTGAACACTGATACTTTGGCTTCCTTGAGAGGATTTATGAGTGTTTGACAGTCAGGAAGCTGACCTTGAAAGTCGCATTTCAGAAGGCTCACTCAATTGGATAGCCAAACTGCCTGAAAATCCCTGAATAAAACATAGAGACAAGAGCTTCTTTCTTTATTTACTTGATGATATCCATTGCAGTTTAGTGTCTATTTCATGATCCTCTTCTTCTGACGAGTCCTCTTTTGTTCCTTCCCCTCTTCAAGGCATTTTGCTCCCGTAATGTGCAGCCATAGCATGTTCTACCTTTTGAAGCATTCTCTTCCTTTCTGGAACCAGTTTCTACTGTTTCAAGACTGATTGGTGGGCTGTTTGGTAAACTGAACCATCACTAATGGCAACTGCTGTCATTGGGCAAGTGGGTTGTCAACCTTTTCAGATTATGTTACGAAAGAACTCCGTGAAAATACATTTGGATTTCCTTTCACAAATGTGAGCTAAAAAGACACACAGGGTGTATTTCTCACTCAACTCATGTCAAATAACTACCGAGGTAAGGATTAGGACACCTATGTTCTGACTAGAATGAATTTAATTATTGGATGAATAAAAAATTATGGCCGTGGCTGAGAACTCACAAATACACAATGGTAATCCGAGGAGGGTTGCCTTTCAAGTCCTGTAGGATCAGCAGAGCAGCTCCCACTCTTGGGATTGGCCTCAGGGAAAAACTGATTATCATACAGCTAGACCATATGCCTAGGTCACTTGAGTGCCAGACCTGTGCTTATTATATACGGCATGGAAAATAAACTATAGATCTGGAAGTAAGGGACAATCAAACCTAGGGTCTCATGGATGTCAGGAAAATATGAGAGGTACTCTCAACCCCCAAAGTTTTTATTTATTTTTATGAGACAGGTCCCACTTATATAGCCTAGGCTATCCTCAAACTCATGGTCTTCCTGATTCTGCCTTCCAAGCAGTGGGGAGTCTAGGCATGATTGTACCAATGTATATAAGTATGATGTACATAAAAAATACCTATATTTCAAGAAGTTTCTGGTGCTTATCCATTTATAAGTTAAGCACGACATTTTAGATTGCCAATTATCATTTTTAGAACATTAATAATGATTACTACATTGAACTGTTAGAGAAAAAAGATTTATTTTCATCCTTATATTGTTTTTAGTACTTTTCTGTGTTTCCTTATTACTGTTACAGGAATTGAAATCCTTTTTTCTTTTTTTCTCTTTATTTAAGAATTTTTTTATTCATTTTACATACCAACCACAGATCCCCCTCCCATCCCTCCTCCCACTCTCCCCCCACCTCCCAGCCTTCACCCCAACCGACCTCCCATCCCCTCCTCTAAAAGTGTAAGGCCTCTCGGAGAGTCAGCAAAGCCTGGTGCATTAAGTTGAGGCAGGACCAAGCCCCTTCCCACTGCAGCAAGGCTGAGCAAGGCGATGCACCATAGGTAATGGGCTCCAAAAAGCCAGCTCATACACCGGGGATAGATCCTGATCTCACTGCCAGGGGCCCCTCAAACAAACCAAGTACACAACTGTCTCCCAAATGCAGAGGGCCTAGTTCAGTCCCACACAGGCTCCACAGCTGCCGGTCTAAAGTTCATGAATTCCCACGAACTTGGTTCATTTGTCTCTGGTTCGGTTGTCTAATGATCTTGACCCCCCTTGCTCATAGAAACCCTCTTCCCTCTCTTCAACTGGACGCCCGGAACTTGGCTTGGTGCTCAGCTGTGGATCTCTTCATCTGCTTCCATCAGTTACTGGATCAAGGCTCTATGGTGACAGTTAGGGTATTCACCAATCTGATTACCAGGGTAGGCCAGTTCAGGCACCCTCTCTACTATTGCTAGTAATCTAAGCTTGGGTCATCCTCGTGGATTCCCGGGACCCTACGGAGGACCCTAAGAGGGATGCATGAATCGCTCTGGGAAGGGAAATAGATGAGCTCTCCTGAGTAAACTGGGGGTGAGGGGGAGCAATAGAGGGGAGGGGATGGGGGATGACAACATGAGGAAATGGGATGATTGAGCTGGAGAGGGGGGGATGGAGTGGGAGCAATGAAAGAGATATCTTTCTAGAAGGAAAAATTATGGGGTTAGGGAGAAACCTGGTGCTAGGAAATCAAAATCTTAAGGAAGCCCAACTTTTTCAAATATAGTGTGGAGATCGCGTGTGTCTCATATATGCATTAACAGAGACTGTCTCCTTGACTAATGGGCATCACTGTCATACATGGCCAGTGTAGGCAGCCCTAACTACACCTGGACTAGGAAAACAATGGCTTGTTTTCTGGAGCCACTTCTGCCCAACTGAGGTTATGAAAGATGAGTAAACTCACTCCCTGCATTCTTCCCTGTGAATTCCTTTCACATCTGGGTCCAGACACACCATTAGGAGGCTTATTAGAGCATCTCTTCACAGTGTCAGAAATGATTATGACGATCCCACATAAATCTTCAGTGATGCAGCTTCTCTTGCTGCTTTTTTGGCAACCAGAATCCACACTGTTAAGTCGCTCATCCATGTGGAAAGTGGTGGGAATAAAGCCAGGGAGAAAAAACACAAGTGTCCTTTCCCTCTGGTAAACTCAGAGCCTGCATGTCCCATGGCTGAGACAGGGCATGCTTGGCTTTTCTGACTTCTGGCTGGAAGGTGAGGCTGACATCAGCCTACTGGGAAGATTAGCAGAACACACTTACCGGCTTATAAATCTCAAGACTCCCCATTACACAATAAGAAATGTACATTACAGATTGCTCACTCCCTTCTAGGAATGTGTGCGGCCACCCAGTCACAGAGGGGGTGGGGGAAAAGGGCTGGAACACTATCTTAGCAAGACTATTGCTGTTGCAGCTCTACTGAGGATTATTTAAAAATAGAAACAAACCAATGAACGGTTCCCTCTGGGTGGATGCCTCTCGCTGCCCTGTAACCTGCTCTGAAATGGGTTCTCACATTGTTGGAGAGAAGTTAGGAAATTATTCTGGAAGATGAACATTCCCCTCCTTCCAGTACTAGCCTCCATCTCCATTCTTCCCATAGTCCTTCTTTCTTTCTGTCAGGCTGCTGTCAAAGGAGCATCAGTGTACATAAGAAGTAGGTGGATCTGTTTACATGAGCACCCGAGAGGGAAGTGTTCTCCCTCGCCTCCCTGCTCCCCAGTCCTCAGTGTTCTTACAGGTAGAATGCTGTCTCGGATGGAGCAGGAGAATGGTGCTTCCTGAGCAGATGTGAACGCACTCCACCTTACTTTGTGGTTATTCACCTGTGATGTCTTTGTCTTCTGCCAGGAGAAG
>CABHPR010122209.1:0-12567 GCA_902168415.1 Peromyscus melanophrys | reverse complement strand
AGAGAGAGAGAGAGAGAGAGAGAGAGAGAGAGAGAGAGAGAGAGAGCCTGTGTGAGAATCTTCTACTCATGTGAACGAGGGCTTTACACCCCCATACTTTCTTGATCTTGCATACCACATCAGACACTGGTTATCTTTTGCAACTGACGTAACCCATAGCCTTTGAATGTACATCTTTAATCAGAAGGTTGGGACATTGTGGAAGGGGACATAGAAAGAACGTAGCAACAAAAGATACGGAGGATGCTTATGGATCCAGCTAAGATTCCCATCATGCTGTTTCTTTTCTCATCACTCTGGAAAAACATGACAGGAAACAACTTGAGGAAGGGTTTATGTTGTTTAGTTTCATAGTGGGGAACACATGGAAGCTGGGGCTCCATTCTTGGTGGCAGGAGATTGTGGTACAGCTTGTTATATCCCAGAGGATCAGGAATCCAAGTCTGAGGTGGGAGCAGGGCATGGCTATAGCCCTCACCGCCTGCCACTAGTGGCCTGCTTCTGATGGCCAGGCCTCACCTATTTGTTTCCACAACTCCCCAGATACCGGCATAAACTGGGGATAAATGTTTAACATTTACACCTGTAGGAGACATTGCAGATTCAAACCATAACGAATGAGAGCTCATCCTGAGAGTCCTGCTCACATGTCTTAAGTTAGGGCTTGCCGATCATGTTAGGCTGCCCCTTCTCTGTGCCATATTGAATCTAATTCCTCAATTCTCCAGGCTTTCTGTATTCCTGTGTGGTCCGTTAAGTTGCTTTCTACCTAACGTGGATATATTCTTGCTCATCCCAAATACCAATTGTTTTCTGCCTAATTGCAGTTTGCTGCAAAGCCTTGTAATCTGCCCCCCAGTTACCCAAACCTGGCATCTGACTGTGAAAAGAAGCAAATACTTGGTTGCTCACGTTTGGGATGATTTCCAGCTTCTTGGAAGCAGACACTGTGTAGCGGGAGCCAATATAAAGAGAGTCTAGTGGTGGTGGCTTGTTTATTCGAACAAATTGGAACTTCATTTCTTCATCATCAATGGCCTAGGGAACATTGCAGACAGTGATTTAACTAGATTTCTGGGCTACAACATCTATCTGGTCTGAATAAGGTGAGGTGGTTGATCAGCACATTTGTGTGGGGTGGGGTGGTGACACCTTCTGGTCACCTTTCTGCCTTGTGTTCAGTCACACAGACTGTTGAATTATTGGCTCCTGTCATGTTCATTGTGGGAACAATGTCCCTGCCAGAAAAGAAGGGAGCTGACTATATGTTGGACATGGAGCATTCACTTTCTTCTGATGGGTAGAAAGAGGCCATGGAAGACTATATAGAGATTGCTAAAGGAGCATTAAAGGCAGTTGGGGTTAACTCTGGCGTGAGGGGGCTAAAAAGACCGCAGAATTATAAACACCAGCATTTACCTTATAGAACTGAATATCCACCCTAAGTTGAGAAACTAGGGGCTCACTAACTGTGTCTCAAGTTTTCTGTCAGCCCACCCTGGCCCCACTTTTGTGATTATCAGTGTCACCTTCCGAATGGTGCAGTCATTGGGGATCAGGTAGAGATGAAGGGTGACTTCCTCAAGATTGAGGTAATAGTAGATCAGTGTGATGGAAGTGACTGGGATGAAGTGTCTGACAGCAGGGATAATTCTCAGCAGAACTCCCATCGGGGAGAAGCTTGGGTTTTCCAAGATTGTGTGGTGCTGCTCCACTCTGGCTGGCATTTCTAGGACCATCCCATGTTCTTGAAAATGGGCCACATGGAACCAGGAGATGTCCACCTGTCCCTCTGTGAAAGAACAGATTCAAAGATGTAGATTTAGTGTTTCCACTGACTCATGCTCGGCTGGAAAATAGCACCCTAGGATTTAGAATGACTGTGGTGGTTTGCACGAGAATGGCCTCCACAGCTGGTGGAACTGTTTGGGAAGGAGTAAGAGGTGTGACCTTGTTGGAAGAGATATGTCACTGGGGTGGGCTTAGAGTTTTCAAAAGCTTGTGCTGTTTCCAAGTTCCTTTCTCTCTCCTCCTTGACAATAAGGATGTAAGCTCTTGGCTACTGCTCCAGTGTCAAGGCTACCTGCCTTCTGCCATGCTCCCTGCCATGATGGTCACAGACTCACCCTCTGAATCTTTAAGTCTCAATAAACTATTTCTCCTATAAATTCTTTGGTCATGATGTCTTTTTAGATTTTACTGATTTGTTTATGTTTATGAGAATGAAACTGTGAACTAAAATATCTGAAGATTTATTAACTAATCACTAGTGAATACATAGCAGATCAATAAAGTATTTCCATACTACTGATTCACTATGCCAAGGAGGTGTGACCTGCTGCCAGAGGTGACTTGTGCATGCAAACTGCCCCTCATTGGAGCAGCCTTGGCTTTGGCCCTGTCTAGCTGCTGGGGGAGCATTCATGGTGGAGTAGAGGTTCTTGATGGTCTCATCCATTCATGCTATAAAGAATACATTCACAGAGGCCATTGTCAGAGACTGGACACTCAGCAGGTGCTCTGAGGTGCTGCCATCACTAGCCTCAGTGCCTTTGGTTTGGCAATGTCCGCTAATGTACTTGTTGCAGGATGGAGTTTGCTGTTATGAATGAGACCCGAGGGTACCTACCTTTGTCCACTGAAGACAAAGCTGGATGCATCCATGGAATGGTTAATGTCAAATGTGAACTTGATGAAATCTAGAATCACCTTGGATACAGGCCTCAGGGCATAATGGAGGAGATTTTCTTGTGAAGATCCAAGTTCATTTAAGTCAGAAAGCCTTAACTGATGATTTTCCCTGTTCCACAAATGCAAATGCTCAAGGAAGTATTTCCACATGGTCAGCACATCATACAGCTATGGTCCAGGGTGGAGGGGGCAGTCCACATTTCTATCTTGGAGTAGAACTTGGCAGTGTCATCAGTATAGTTTTTAGGTATGAAAGATGCTAGATTAATAGGCCACTGAGTTATGCTGCACAGTTTCAGATAGCAGCTGAGGCCAGGCAATGTGCCAGAGTCAAAGATCTTGCAAGGAGGACCTGAGAGCTCCTTCTGTGAATCTTTGAAAGTGAAGCCTAAGGTGGAATGGACATCCTAGAATGTTGGAGAAGCCAGAACCACATTTTTTCTGCTGAAGAAAGTTGTAGGCAAGGAGTAGACAGTTGGCCCGAGAGAGACTAGGTGTGCTTCATGTGGCAGAACTGAAGAGCTGAAACTACTTTTGTACCCTTGTGAATGACATCATGAGCTCTATAACTGGACAGGAAGCTGCAGAAATTGGTATTTATGCTGATGGAGTTTTTGTCCTGCTGTGGTCTGATCATTCCTTGGAATGTCCCGATTTTTCCGTTTTTGAATGACAATGTTTATTCTGTGTCATTGTATGTTGAGACATGGAATCCGCCAGCTCTCATTGGACCAAGAGGTGAGTAACTCTTCTACCACCCAGAGAGTCCTGCCTCTAGGACCTAGGCCCTGGGACACAACCAGTCCCTGGGAACCCACATCCATTGCTGCCCCAGTTGCTGGCCAATAGGGAAGACTCCTATGGGCAGGCTCTCCCAATAAAATCCCCCATCATACCCTGCAATCTACAAGACCCATGCCCTACCCCAAACATACCCATCTCCCTGTGACCCCAGAGGCTTCCTGAGACACAGAATCTGCCAGCTTGTATTGGACCAAGAGCAGTTCCCTGAGACACAGAATCAGCTCCAATTAGACCAAGAACTAAGATTGGACCCAGTGTGGCCCCTAAGACACAGACACAGCAAGCACAGATTTGACCTAGAGCAGCTAGCTCAGACACAGGCACCTCTTGCACCTATTAGAGGAAGAGATGGGTAGACACCCGTGCAAAAATACGTATAACAACATAAAGAGCAATATGGCATCACCAGAACCTAGCGGTTCTACAACAGCAAGACCTGAACATCACAACATAGAAAAAGCAGAAGAAAGTGATCTTAAAAATAACTTTATGAAAAAAAAAACAAAAAAAACAAAAAAAAATAACTTTATGAAGATGATAGAGGCCTTTAAAGAGGAAATGAAGAATTCCCCTAAAAAATTGAGGAAAAGACAAACAAAAAATTGGAAGAAATCAATAAATCCCTTAAAGAAAGCCAAGAAAACCATGAAAAACAATTAAATATTTGAAGGAAACAGTCTGAGACCTGAAAACTGAAATAGAAACAATGAAGAAGACACAAACCAAGGGAATGCTGGAAATAGAAAATCCGAGTAAACGAATGGGAACTACAGATGCAAGCATAAACAACAGAACACAGGAGATGGAAGAGAGAATCTCTGGTGTAGAGGATACAATAGAAGAAATACATTCATCAGTCAAAGAAAACACCAGAGCCAAAAAAGTCATAACACAAAATGTCCAGGAAATCTGGGACACCATGAAAAGGCCAAACCTAAGAATAATAGGGATAGAATAAGGAGAAGAATACCAACACAAAGGCACAGAAAATATATTCAACAAAATCATGGAAGAAAACTTTTCCATCTTAAAGAAGGAAATACCTACGAAGATACAAGAAGCTTATAGAGCACTAAATAGACTATACCCCCTCAAAGTCCCCTTGCCACATAATAATTAAACTGCTAAACATACAGAATAAAGAAAGAATATCAAGAGCAGCAAAAGAAAAAGGCCAAGTGACTAATAAAGGCAGATCATCAGAATAACATTCGACTTCTCAATGGAGACTCTGAAAGCCAGAAGGTCCTGGATAGACGTTATACAGACACTAAGAGACTGTGGATACCAGCCTAGACTAATATATTCAGCAAAGCTTTCAATCAGCATAGACAGTGTACAAGACATTCCAAGACAAAACCAGATTTAAACAATACCTGTCCACAGCCCTACAGAAAGCACTAGAAGGAAAACTCCAACCTAAGGAAGTCAGATGCACCCATGAAAATACAGGCGATAGATAAACCCACAGTGGTAAATCCCAAAGAAGGGAAACACACACACACCACCTGGCCTTGTGACTGTCCTTGCTACACATATTGTTGCTTCCTACACTGTAACAGAATCACCTTGTTTCAATATTCCAACAGGGTAATTGTCTGATCTGAGAGTGGGAGTAAGGCACAGGAAAGGTGGTGGCCTGCCGGGAAGAAGCTTGAGTGGTGACTGGGGCAAGTGTTGTTGGGGAGACCAGAAGCTCTGTGTGGACCTGTTGGATGGGCCTCAGACACACTAGGAAGTCGCCATCCAGGTAGCACTGCTCCCATGTTAGAGTCTGGAGCTCAGGGCTTTGTGTGTTTGTAGATGTCTCAGTTGTTTGTATTTTTGTGAGTTCTTTTCAACCCAGTCCTGCTTTGTGTCTTCATCTTTATTTGTTTTCTTCTTGTGGGATTGCCATTAATTATGAATGTCTATATCCTAGGACATACTTAGCTTGTTTTCTATTAGTTGTTCTTCTATTGACTGGAGCAGCCGGTGTTTCTTTGCGCTACTTCTCATGATTTCTTCAGTGTCAGATCTCCCCTCTTGTGGCTGCTCATCACTTTCAGACCATGAACAAACATCACTTCATCTGCTATGAGCTGGATTCTCCTGGTCTCTATGGTGGGCCTATTTCTGTGCTCCTTGAAGCAGGATTGCTAATCAGCCTCATCAGCCAGTTGTACAACACCTGGATCCTTGTTGTGGTTGCTGCTGCCTTCTCCTTTCTTAAGTGTCGTCTGGCTGTGTAGCCTCGACAGAGCTGTAGTAATGGCTTTCTTCACGAGATCATTCACTGGGAATTTTGCATTTCTTAAACTATCTTCTGAAGGAATCTTGGGTGACGACAGGTTTGGATACTTATGAGCCCCCCTCTTTTCTTAGGACACCCCTCTTTTACTCTTACTCTTTTTTACTCGAGTTCTCAAATGAAATCTAGTGACATCATTTTCTCCCTGCCTGTAGGAGTGTAATGTCTCACATTTTGGTATCCTGGGTACCAAATGATCCTTGTTATTTTCTTTAGTCTTATTTGCAACAATCTCTTCACATTGCTCAATTTATTTTCTGTTTCCTACTGAGTTCTTGAGAGATAGGCTATGTACAGAGCACTTAATAAATTCCAGTTAATATTGCTATTGAGAACATTACTTTCTACTAAGGAAACTCCTTTAGGTAAAACAGAAATAATGTCATAAGGCTGGGAGACATGTGCTTCAAAGAAGATACATGAGACAAGAAGGGACGACAAAACATCTCAGTGTCCACCTTCATAACCTGCTCTACCTCACTAAGGAAGTCATAGACTTTCCTCATCACCCACCACCCTACTCTGTCCTATATGACCTGTCAACTGCTCCCATTACCACCACCCTACTCCTTATGCTTCCCTTGGTTACCTTGGAGATCCACAAAATGAGGGAGGTACACAGCAGCCACAGCTCCCTGCTCAGCCTTGATGTCAAACAGAGGCCCAGCCACCATGTGACTGTGCTGCAAGGGAGTCTTGTCCAGGTGTTGGCTCCAGGCACAGAATCCAATCTCGATGGTCACTGCCCTTGTCACCACAAAGCGGAGTCCTGTGTTGGGACAGTGGTAGGAACCAGGCACGGGGAACTGAACTCTAGAAGAGGGAGAGGCAGACACCAGTGAACACCAGCTCTGCTCCTCTGCTGGGTGCAGACCCAGTGCAGGGCTGGGGACACAGCAGACTTCATCCAGACGGCTCTGAGTTCTGGTTCCTCTGCTGTCTGTCTGTGGATCCCTGACTAAGTCATTTAACCCTCAAATCTGTTTCCTCATTTGTACACAGGGGTAACAAGGACAACACCATCTTATGGACCTGTGAGCACTGAGTGATCTAGAGCAAACCTACAGGTAACACACACCTGGAGCAGTTGGATATTCCTGTGATGATGATGACGGTGATGAAATAGGTGTGTGTGTGTGTGTGTGTGTGTGTGTGTGTGTGTGTGTGTATGAAGTTCTGGGGATCAAACTAGGACCTTGTGCACACTAGGAAAGAGCTCTACCACTGAAGCACATCTTTAGTTTTTAGTGTTTACATTCTTAAAGAGTATAGTTCCCCCAAAATAAGAGTTCATCTGTTAATATTAGCGATAAATACTTGGTCCTGAAAAATGCTTTACCAAGATCTTCAGTGATTTTCTCAGGCTTCCCGTTTGGTGACACATGGGTGGACAAGTGTCAGTTTCTATGGAAGGAAATTGAATATGACAGTTTCTCCAGCTAAGACAGTGACTGTGACAGTGGTGGAGGAGGGCAACAGGTTATAGAAGACACCATGACTGTGGATATAGTCACTCATTACTCAAGGGACTATGGCCCTTGGAGGATAAAGCTGCTGAATTCATCCTCACATTCTCAGCTCCTAGTAGGTTCTTGGCACACAGTGGTTGTTAGTGAAGCAGGAGTGTAGAGACTACAGGGATTTAATGGAAATCTAAGAGACAGGAGAACCCAAATATAATGAGGGGAGGGATGCTGTTTATACCATGAATAAAATAACCAGCAGAAAAACCATGTTTCAGATACTAAGCCAAGTTGAGCACAGACTGTTTAGATGGAATGAAGAACTCCCATCAGCTCTGTTGATGTGGTAATGGTGTGCTGGTCATGGAAGATGAGGTCCTGTCTTAACTGCTGGGGAGGCATAGTGAAACATTTGTGTGTGAAGTCACCTGATGTCCTGGACTCACAATACTGTGACAGTGATGACAAAGGGGGAATGTGAGTAGTTGAAACAAACTTGGAAAAATGGTTGCTGGAGCTGAGTAATTGGACAGGGAAGTTCTTGTGCTCTCCAGTTGGTAAATGTCAGAAAAATTGTATAAAAAAGACCCCTATTTTTATAACACCACAAGCTTCTTATTCCTGTCCTGGCTTTGCTACCTGCATTAGTGAGGGAAGGAGAAGACAGTAGAAACTAGGTGAAAAGTGTGGAAAGTGCTGGGGAGAGCCAGCCTTTGCCAGGCAGAGCTCACTCACCGGTACAGGTTCCTCTGTCTGTCAACCACCTCAGTAGCCACAGGCCCCGTAGGTCCCCAGAAGTCATCTTCAGTCCCCAGGGCTTCCAGATGCTTGTGTTGTGGAGAGTCAGGAGAAGATGAATCGAAGGTCTTTAGTGGTGTAAATTGTGAGTACCACTCCTCTAGAAATGGCCAGACAGAGGTCACTCTGTGTTGTCCAGGCTCATCTCCACAGCTTTCCCCAGAAATAAACAGACCATGGCTGAACTCTTTTCCAGGTTCTCCAGCCTAGGTCTTAGCAGAAAGTGTACCTGTAGTTTTCATCACTGTTCATCAGGCTACCTGCACGATTTTCCTTTATATAAATATTGTTTTATAAATATATATACACATAAAGTATATATATATTATTTTATTGTCTTTCCACTGTGTTTTTGACCAACCATCCCACCATAATGCCTACTCCCCAGCCAGCTGTTTTCTTTCTTATTGGTCCATAAGTGTTGATTTTCCTAGTATGTCTCAAGTGGGCAGGTTGAAAAAGAAAAGAATATAGCTCAAAATATAGGTGAGCAGGGATAGGGAGGTGTAGATAAATTTCTAAATGATCTTATTAGTAGAAAACATGGAGCCAGATATAGGAGTGAAAACCTGAGAGATATCAGAGGAATAGGAACAGCTACATGCTAATCATACCTCATCAACTCTGCAGCTTCCAAAAGTGAGACTTCCTATCTACCCATGCCTATATGCCTTGCTGTTCTACCATCTGATATGCTCTCTCTGTCTAGTTACATCACTTCTTCCTGCTCAGCTCTGTTACTTCTTCTTTTTTTTTTCAGCAAAATAAGTTTATTTCCTAACACAGTAAACATATACATCCAATATGTATGAACACCTTGCACATCTATGCACAAATGACTTGCATGTCACAAGGGTTTTGAGAGCTAACATGTAGTAAAAGCTGTCTTGGTTGAGATGTGAAGTGTCTGGATGGCTGACCTTCTGAACATATTGGACTGGCCACAGCAGAATCTGCTTCATTAGGTAAGTTATAGAAATTTAAAGCTTTGAAGTTACTACACTTTTGCATCTAACGATTCCAGGTGAACAGGATGTAGCAGGATCGGCTTGGATTCTGTAGGCATCTCATCAGTTCTTCTGGTGATGGAACCATTTGTCCACATCTGTCGGTAGTGAGCAGGCAGATTCACATGGCGGCGGCAAAGCATCCACAATGGCTTTGGCAGCATCAGGATCACACTTGAAGGGGCTCTCCGACACTGTGGTATTCATGCAACTGATTCCCTTCCCATCTGTTTTCTTAGTCACTAATGCTTTCCAATAATCATGAGTGCTTTTAATAATGTCAACTGCAAACTCCTTGTCTTTAAATTCTGCATTGAATGCAAACTCATTTTCTGGTTTTCCATCGGGAACCTTACACCTTCTAAACCAGTCAACAGTAGCTTCTAAGTAGCCAGGTTTCAGCAGTTCGACATCAGAAATATTGTCATAATTGGCCGCATCCGGATCGTCCACGTTAATGGCGATGACTTTCCAGTCGGTTTCGCCTTCATCAATCATAGCCAATATTCCCAGAACTTTTACCTTGATTATTTCACCTCTTGTACACACCTTGCTTCCAATTTCACAAACATCAATTGGGTCATTGTCACCACAGCAGCCAGTGTGTTTGTCACTGTGTCCTGGGTCTTCCCATGTCTAAGGGATGGCACCGTAGTTCCAGATATATCCTTTATACGGGAACAGATTAGCAACATACCGAAGTTTTCCTTTTTTCACGTCTTGCTTAATGGGATTTAAAGGGTCCTTTGTAGCAATCTCCATTTTAGCATTTGACCAGCGTGGAACCTCCACCACCATGTGGAATACATCCTTTTCTGCATAAATCGGAACATCATGAAATGGAGAAATATACTGTCCTTTCTCATTTTTTAGGAAGACGCGGTACTCGAGGGTGAAGGGCGCGGCGCGCTCCTCGCTGCTGAAGCCGTTCATGGTGTCCGAGACGTGCCGCCACCGCTGCACACAGCCACACAACCACCAGCTCTGTTACTTCTTGTCTGTCTATACAGACCTCCATAGTTAACTAGTGTTGGAATTTCAGGTGTGTGCCACCACGCCTGGCTCTGTTCCCAGTGTGGCCTTGAACTCACATAGATCCAGATAGAACCCTGCCTCCCAAATGATAGGATTAAAGGCGTGTGCTAACATTGCATGATTTTTGTATAGTGGCTGGCTTTTTTTTTTCTGATCTCCAGGCAAGTTTTATTTTATTGGGAGACACAGTATATTGGGGGACACAATACATCACCACAGGGAGGTAAGTCTCAGGATATAGAAGCTTAGAATGAGACACAGAGCCCTGGTATAGAGCCTGATGCAAGCCATAGACTTGAGAAAGGGGCATCAGAAGCCCTTAAGTCAGGGAGAAAAGAAAGAAGTATTTTCTCTGGGTTCTAGATGTGGAAGGCCTTGCAAGGGGTAGTGTTCTTGTTTGTAGAGAGCCTGTATTGTTTTATGTCAGACACAGAGGGATAAATGATGACTGGTTCCAGGACATCTGTTGCAGATAATGTTTCCTGTATATGACAGGGATGTTGCTCCTGAAATCTCAATGAAATCTCAACAATATCTCTGCCTCAACAATATCTTCACAATAACAGCTCTAGTTGACATGCTAATGCGGATGGGGAAATCTGATAATGCTCCACTCCTAAATGAAGAGCTATAAGCAATTAATAGCTGGTAGGAGAGGGATAAAAATCAGTCTCCCCCACCCCAGGAAGAATTTCCTAATAGGTTATTTAGTCCCAAGTGTTCAACCTGAAACATATATATGACCAACAAAATGGACTCATTGGTTTGTATTTATATATACATATGTAAATACACATATACTTGACAGTACTATTTAAGAACAGGTCATGAATTTAAGAGACTTTCTTGGTGGGACACAGGAGTTGTTGGAGTGGGCAGACTGAGGGCTGGAGATGATGTAAATATAATATTCATGTATTAAATTCTAAAAAAATATATATTTTAAAAAGAAAGAAATGATTTTGACTTCTTCCCACGGGTGCCCCCTTCATCTGCCAATCATGATGCTCTGGTTCTGAACCCATTACATACCTGACTGTAGTCTTTGATGCTTGAATGAGGTCAGGCTATCACCTATTTCTTCTCCAATCAGATTCTTAGTAGGGTCCATCACATGTGGCTTCCTATACATAGACATGTCCATTTCATCAGATGTCAGGGAAACCAGGGCTGTGTACCCAATATCCCCACAAAAGATCCAACTCATCTGAATTGGAACTTAGTCCTGTGCTTCTTCTCATGGCCAGAACTCTACGAAGGCCCCCATTCTCCTGGGTATCCATGATACTTGAATGGGGGATCATCTCAACCCCTCCTTTGCTTTAATTTGAATGTGTTCCTCAATGTTTACTCATTAGAAAATGTCAGGAGGCGATATCACGAGCTTTTGTGGGCCAAGATGCAAATACAGCTAATAGCAATTGATAATTAAGATGTCAACCCACCAGAGGAGTGATTCTCAGATGGGATACCCTGTCAAGCAAGGCTTGTAGGCCAGTGACTCTGAATACTGTTACTTCCATCTGTAATTTCATGTGCAATAACAGCTATGATATCTCCCCATTACCATGCATTTTCATGAGATGTGTAAATGTAATCTCATGACTGCATCTCAACCTTATGGGCACACATACATCCGTGGATGGTCAGGAAGGTGACTTTTCATTAGCTGTACAATTTTGATATGTAGAAAATATGCTAGGATATACTTCATAGCTAAATCTGTTGTCCCATATGGATTGTGGACACTTAAAGCCTGCTTTGTTCTTTTTACTCAGACTAATGCAAGAAAATAACAATTTCTCTCAGTCTAACACCAACTGCACACAATTAGCTCATTTTTACCTCAGAGCAAGTTCAAACTAGACTAAAGACCTTCGTAAATAGATCCTAACTTTAAAACTTTACAGTTATGCACAAGGTCAGAGTTGTAGGTGTCTAATCAAAGTTACTACACAAAGCACCCAAGAAAAGCATGCTAGTTATTCGCTTGCCACGTCTGCTCATAAAGAGCTATGTCTCAGAGTTTGTCACCCTGGGCACTGCGCCCCCTCCCTTGGTCCTGAAACCTTGAAATCTTGGGTTGCCATGATAAATGGCTTGGCTCCTTATCGCTTAGGAATGTGATTTAGACCAAAGAGAGGTGAATCTTGCAATTTTTATTATGACTTCAAGCCTCCTGTAAGAGTATTATTAGGCTAGATGAGAAGAAACAGGAGGATTAGAATAGAGAATTAGAGCTAAGAAATTATAGACAAATAGAACTTAGGAAAAAATGAGCTGAAAAGAAGCTGTGGATTTAGAGAACAGCTGAACAATAAAAAAGACACACAAAGAAGAATGGTGTGAGCTGATTCATTCCTTTGCCCTCAGATCCTTAGATTTCCCTCGCTTGTTGTATCATCTTTTCTGGACTCTGAAAGGGGCCTTAGGGGCTGGCACCAGAAGGACCCCATTAAGAAAGTTAATCTCCAATGCC
>CABHPR010122207.1:23007-45492 GCA_902168415.1 Peromyscus melanophrys | reverse complement strand
TGTGTGTGTGTGTGTGTGTGTGTGTGTGTGTGTGTGTGTGTGTGTGTATTATATATATAGTCCTAAAATAACCTGCTCAGTCTTCGTGATGTTACCTTGTAGGTAAGTATAGTCCTCATCCCTCATCAAGGAAACTTCTATTTGTAACAAGAGATCATTACAGAAAACTACAACCAATCAAAATGCAGAGTTGTAGTGCCAACTCACAATGAATATATCTAAAAAACAACTCCCTCATCTAAGACTCAAGAAACATTGTGGAAGAGAAGGTGGAAAGGCTATAAGAACCAGAAGATCAGGGAGTACGCTGTGAGACTCAAAGAGAAGTTTCTTTGATGATGAGAGGTAAGCTTACGTGTGAATGTAAGGATACACTTTAGAATGTGGTTAGGAATTGTTCTAGTCTACTAATGTGGTGGTAGTAGGTTCTCTTTTCAAAACCATGACCTCGCTAGCTTCAGGTAGTTGGCTAGGCTTTTGAGTCAGACGTAATTTACCTCCTCTTGAGTAAGCCTAAAGTAAAAATTAGACAGCTGTTGGTTACCATCAGCATGTGGAATGTGGAATGCCACTATTGCACCTTTGTGCATATCTTACCATGCTGGTCGAAGTTGTTCATAGGTGTCACAGTTGGGTAAGACTTGATTGCTTCCCTCCCTTGGCAGCTTGCACTCTGGTACTGTGAGAGCTAGACAAGAGGAAGGTTTTCAGGTTAGATCCAGCTAAAAATCTTCTGAATCCTGTGTCTGAAGTGTGCAGTGTCTTTAGCAATAGGGAATTACCTTCAACCTCTGAGATGTGACTGAGGGCAAAAAGCAATAACTTACATTGTTTTGGGAGTCACTTGAATTATCCTAACCAGCAACCCAAATGGAGGTTTCTCATGCCTGCTACTAGGATTTCTGTTAGTCTATGATTCTTGTAAGGAGCGTTGTCAACCCAGGTAGAAAAATTTCATTTAATATGTATGTGGAGATTTAAATTACATACATAATAAATATTATATGTATACATATACACACATACATAATATGTATTATGTATATAATTTAGGTAAATATAAAATAATATACTTCCCTGATATTCTATCAAATATCCTTGGTATGATTTGTACCACCTCTGATTGGCTTCCTTTTCCCCTCCCCAATCAGAGTACACCTCCATATTTTTTTTTCATTTTTTCCCTTCATATCACCTGTATCTGCTATTCCTCTCTCAAGCTGCTGTCCCCATGGTCCCATGGTACTCTCTGGTTTCTGTGGCTACTCCAGGTTATGTTCTTACATCTGAAGATTTGGGACTAGGAACTGAAGATGAGAGAGAACATGGGTCATTTGTCTAACTTAGTCTGGGTTACTTCCCTCAATGTATCATTTACAGTTATATCCATTTACCTGCAAATTTGAAATTTCTTAATTTTTACTGATATGTTCCTTTGAAGAAGATTATTGGACAAATTTCTTTATAAATTTCTCCTCACAATAATGTTTGACAGTAAATATATTGATTTACTCTTGCTGCTATAAAAGATTCACACCAACATAGCCATTGAGAGCAAAAGTCCAGAAATGGGTTTTATGGAACTTGAATCAAGATTTCCTGAGGACTGTATTCTTTTTAGAGGCTTTATGTGGGAACATTTCTCCTTGCTTCTGTGGTCTGGACCTGTGTATTGCCCAAGAAGCTGAGTGTTGAAATCTAATCCCCAATGTGATCGTATTGAGATGTGGCTTCTAAGAGACCTCTGCCATTGTTGATGGAGTGATTATCCTCATAAAAGGGACCACAGAGAACCACTGAGCCCTTTCTACTGTATGAAGACCCATCTATCCAGAACACTGGATCTCAATAGTCATGAAATCTTAGTCATCTCAATACTCAGAACTACACAAAATAGTGATGCTAGATAGCATGGGGCTACTGCCTGAAATCCCAGTACTTGGGAGGTAGAAACAGGAGGACCAGGAATTCAAGGCCAACCTTGGCTACATGAGATCTTGTCTCAAAAACAAACAAGCAAAAACATAAAATGAACATAAGCTATATAGAAGCTACCCAGCCCATGTTGCTTTGTTGTAGATGCCTGGATGTACTTACATGTTTCCATTCTAGCTTTTGAAACTACTCCATATTCTCCCAACGTCCCTCTCCTGTCTCTGCTTCTTACTACATCTTCCTTTCACTCTGTCCCACTTGTTTCTCTCTTTTAAAAACCCTTGAGATCACAGCGGGCCAACCTAGATAATCTAAGATGTTTCCTCGTGTCAAAAATACATAGCCAATGTTGTCAACAACTCCCTTTTGCTATGAGCATTTCCAAGTGTAGAGGTTCTGAGGAACAGGATGCAGACCATCTGCAAGGGTGTTATTTACTCAGCACTGGAAGTCACCTTCATTTCTTCCCAGCGTTGCCTATAGTGTAATCTGTGGTACAGTAGCTCTTTTTTAGTAAAGGCTGAAGAAATGGAAAGCCACTTAAACTAGTAAGTGGTCTACATAATGCATTATATTGCTAGCTCAGAGATCTACTCAAAATACATAACCCTTTTACATAAGAGTCAGATGGTGCATTTACAAGCACCTTATGAAGGGAAAAAAAGAAAACATGCTTTTTCCTTAAGAATATTACACAGATATCATAGCTGTTAGAATAAACTAGAATGGAATAAAATAAAGCAGCCCCTGCCTCATTCCCTTCTCTTTACATCATCTCTACTATTTTTATTCAGGACCATTTCTGTAGGCTTCTGACACATAAACCAGGACGCATTGGCAAATGCATCAGATCTGGAGCTGTGCCATTGGAAGTATGAATGAGACAACTGTGTGCTTTGACCTTCAAGAGACTCTCCAAGTTTAGGGCCAGCATAATAAGAGGGGGCAGTTTAAATATGGATCCTCTGGTTATAATCCAAGTAATGTCCTCTTTCTTATAGTTGGATCTTGGCTTAGATATTTCTTTCTACTGATTAAATTGGCCCTGTTTCAGTGCATAGTACCAGTTGTTTCCCAAAGACCAACTTGCTTACCAACAATATAATCTATTCTCTTTGTTCCTAGCAAAATTAAAGCACAAATTATTTCATGTGTTTCAGTGGTTTAGAAACAAACTTTAAAAAAATAAATTCCAATATTTATAATATGTAGCATATTTTGGCATAATATCTTGGGACAAGGACAAGGCAGCCTCTATCAACTGTGCTCAAAAATAGTGTCTGTATAAAGCAGGGGGAAATCAAGTAATCACTAATGAGGATGTATCTGATTTAATTCCATTTAATGATCATTAATAGTCCCTGTCATCAGTGCTGATTGCTGGGTTATGATTTCCGTCACTCTTCCAACATTATCAGATCTATTACTAGCTATTCATTGTCACAGTATGCCTCCTATATCAAAATTGTATAACATAGAAAATAAATCCTTTAGTGTGGTTTTTAGGCATTTTTATAACAGGGCACAATGGGTTTTAATGGCACAGCTAGGAGAAATTAAAAATAAGACAGTAAGTAAGCAAGATATGATCTTCCTTCGACAAAGAACATAGCTCAACTGTTGAGTGAAATTCTGCCCTTCCCTATAAAGAGAGTTTCCTTGTTGATGTCTCTGTCTATTCTCCTCTTTTACTTGTCAAAAGGGACTTGGAAGAGTCCTGTTAAGTGTTTACATGCCAGAGAGAAAACACCCTATTTAATCTCCCGTGTGCTGCATGCATGATTATGGTATTCATAATTTGAATGAATTAGTGACCACAGGTAGTTCAGCTGCCCAAATAAAGTCAGTAAAGTCTGGTTTTGTGCTTTATGTAACCCCATGATTGCAGAATGTACAAATCAGGGGAGACTTCATATATCTGTAGGACCTTTCTCTGGTGGTTTAAAGTCCCTTGACTCAATCCTCTGTGGTAGCTCAAATGTGCTCTTCTCTGGTGGTGGGGAAGTCTGCAGTCAGAAAGGCTCTCTGCTCCTCTGGCCTCCTGTGTCTCTTACAGACATCCATTCTGGTTCTTCCCCTCATCATCATTCAAGACCTGTGAAAACTGTGAGTTCAGAGGCTGCAAAGCACTTATTGCCACAATTGCCTTTTCTGGAGTTTCTGCACTAACAAAGCATCTGCTGTGAAGTGTGAAGAATTGTCAGACGTTAGAGATGACTCAGCTTGGAAATGGACTGCTTCTTAAGTGTAGAGCTCGTCCCAGGTTATACTGAAAAAAAAGGAGAAGAAAAAGAAATGGCCTCAGAAAAGCGTGTCTGTGTTGCTTAGAGGTTAGAGGCCCCACAGTTGCTTGGTACAGATTTGATTTTGAATTGTTTTTATACATAAACACAGGCAGAATTTATACAGCAAGAATCTTAGACCATTAAAGTTGCTCAAACAAAGTGTTGTAAGTGGATAATGGATAAACGACAGAAATGTGTCACTGAGTTCTGGAGGCTGGGAAGGCCAGGGCCAAGACCCTGGGATTAGCATCTGGGAAGTCCCTGTACGCACCCATCCACCTCAGGGTGGAAGTGTTATTTGCACCTCCATATGGCCAGAGGGCAACAGGCACTCACCCCATTGGTGAGGTAGGAATCTTTAGCCACTGATCTAAGGCTCCACCTCTCCATGCATACATACATACATACATACCACGGCACTGAAGATCCATTGTCAACACAGGGATAGGGAGGGATAATACAGTCAGTCCACAGACACAAGTCTATACTGAAATTGCCAGTGGAACAAGCACCCACCCATTTAAGACACACTGAAGGATGAAACGCATGTGTGTGTGTCTATCTGTGTGTACATGCGTGGGTGCAAACCTGTGCAAGTATGGAGGTCAAAGGTCAATACAAGATACCTTCTATTATAGTACACTATATTTTTGAGACAGAATCAGAGTCTATTGTAAGTGGATTTTTCTGCATTTCCTGCCAGCTCTCAAATCACAGCATGGAGACTTATTATTAATTATAAACACTTGGCCAATAACTGAGGCTTGTTTCTAACTAGCTCTTATGACTTTACCCATTTCTATTCATTTACATGTTGCCACATGACTCATGGCTTTTACCTCTTTTCTTGCATGTCTGTTCCCTCTCATCCACTGGCGACTCCACCCTTCTTCTTCCCAGAGTTTTCTCTTTCTGGCTCTCCTGCTTACACCTCCTGCCTAGCTAATGACAGGTTAGTTTTTTATTAAACCAATCAGAAGGCACCTTGGCAAAGACACATCTTCACAGTGTACAAAAACTTTATTCCACAACATTCTACCACTCACCAATTCAGCCAGACTGACAGGGCACAAAGCCACTGGAGAAATGGTTCAGAGGTTAAGTGCAGTACTGGCTGCTCTTGCATAGGTCTTAGGTTCAATTTCCAGCAGCCACACATGGCCTTCTTCTGGCCTTTATAGTCATTGTAAGTATGAGGGGCACAGCCATATATGCAAGCAAAATGCTTGTACACATACATTTTTTAAATGAAAAAAATTTATTATCTTTCCTTGATGAATTGGGTATTTATAGCTTCTCTCTAATGTACGGATAGCTGTATTCAAATTTTTATGTGTATATGTGTCCTAATATTTATATCAAATATTATCAAAAATAATCAAATATTTGTAAGTATTCACTCATTCAAAGCACTGTTTCAACTTATGGATAGTTTTAAAAAATTGCAGGAGTCTTTCCTGTGGAAACTAGATTCTGTGAACAATCCCTTTTTCATTACCCACCACATTTCAAATGTGCTTCCTTCTCAGAGACCTTTAGCATACCTCAATCAACCTGTTTCCCAGTTTATATGCTGTTGATGATAGAAGTATTACAGTGTCATTTTATTTGATACTAAGTTTTATATTATTGCTTTTTATGTGTGGGGAATATTTGTATCTATTTTACACTTTCTTTGTTCATCAATTCTTGTATCTTAGACTTTTTACCCAGAATCTGTTTCTTTCTATCTGATGTCTATGCTTTGTGGAGGTGCATTGCAAATTCTGGCCCTTTTCGTCATTCCAAGGAAATTTCAGTTCACTTTCATTTTACAAAGATGTTCTGGCTAAATTACAGCAGTAGGTTGTCAGTTGTCTTTGTCCTATAACTTGGCAATGTTCTGCTGTCATTTGACTTCAGCTGAGGAGAAATAGCCACCCTCCCACTGGTTCTTCTGGGCATGGGACTTGTTTGTATTTATCCTGTTCTGAGTTTAGGCTTTCTGACTCTGGGGACAGAAACTTTACGTCAGTTTTGGAAATTCATCCATTTTTGTGCACTCTAATATTGTCTTTCATTCTTTCTGCTCTCCCCTTGAAATGAAGTTCTGGCTGGTAATTCTGACTGCTGAGGTTTCTGTGGGTCATGTTCTCTTGCTCTTCGTTGCTGCTGCCTCAGATGCATAGTGTCTAGTTTCCTTGTGTGTTCTTTGGCACACAAGAGCTCATATTTTTCCGGACACTTACCTGTGGTCACGCTGATCATCTGGTACAAGTCTTCCCAGATAGCAGTCAGGTTCTGTCTTAGTCTGTAGATATAGTTCTATTGTTGCCAAGAGACATCACAACCAAAGAAACTATTACAAGGGAACGAACGTAATTGGAGACTTGCTTGTAGTTTCAGAGGTTCAGTCCATTATTGCCATGTCGGGGAGCATGGCAGCCTGCAGGCAGACATTGGGGCAATAACTAAGAGCTTCGTCTTGATCCATAGGCAGAGAGACTATGAACTTGGCAGGGACTTTTGAAACCTCAAAGCCCACACTTCCTCCAACAAAATCACAAGGTCTAATCCTTTCAAACAGTTCCACTCCCTGGTGATCAAGCATTCAAATATATGAGCCTATAGGGACCATTCTTATTCAAACCACCACAGGCTCCTTCTAGGCTCCTTACATTTCTCTCTGCCAGACAGTGGAAAGCTCTATCAACTGGTACGTGTGGTGACTAACTTGCTATGTGAAGATGTCTGAACACAGGAACGCTGTGAGTACAGGGCTGCACACACAGAATCCAGAATAATTCTGGAGCGTGAACTGACCTTTCTAAAATGAAGCTTCGTGTCTGTCATGCAAACCACCTAGCTGATAGGAGTTGTGTGCTTCACCCTTACTCGAAAGGCTTTGAGGTTCCTAAATGTTTATGTAACTCTTTTATCAAATACCCAACGTTGGAATAACATCTTTGTTTTATATATTCCACATAAAATGCACAGCTCCATGTTTCCCAAGTTTAACAAATACTAGAAAGAATTTGGCTACAGAATTTCCATTTTAGTCTGCAAGCTTCAACCTTCTCCTCATGTTTGACTTCTGAAAGCATCTTTTTAAATTGTCATGCTGAGTCATCAACATTTGAATGTGCTCAAACACAAACTCAAATTATAATCTGCCACTTCTGGTTTTCTTCTGCAGGAAAAAGTTGGTCATACAATTAGTGATAGAGAATTTGATCAACTCAAAAAACATACCCCAAAACCTTCATAAGAAGGTATATAAAGTTGCCAGTTCACTATTTGTCTTTCCAATGTTTGTTTAACACATTCTCTAGAACTCAGTAGTCTTTCAAAAAATGTATTAAACATATGGGTTTGTGAAAGGCAGCAATAATTGTGTTTCAATATTCTATTACTTTTAAGATATTCTCTAGGTTTCATGTATGCTGCTGACTTCCATATAGACTAAGTCATGTCATCCGCACCAACCATTACTTTGTAAATAAAATTCACACCCTGTATGATCAGGTACTGATTTTTTAAATGGTAAGTTCCTTATGAATGAAAAAGAAATTATGTTAGTAAGATTTTTTTTTTTAGCTTAGGTAAAATGTACTGAAGGAAGCAAGTTCAGGAATCTTTCGTAGAACTGGTGGCCACTTTGAGCCAAGATGTTGAATCTACTGGAAACTACCACAACACTTAAATTGTTTCTCTATGATTTATTATGGTCAAGATTTACTGTATAGTATATTCAGTTGTTTCTTGAGAAGTATGACTTCATGTATTCCTATTATATGTCTGTCTAATTTAATAAGCTCAAAGAAATGAAGAGTCATTTGAGAAGGGATAAACTAGGATGAACACTTGCTACTTGGATAATTGTCAATAACTTTTTAAAGATTTATATGATTTTAAATGTGTATATTATAGATCTACAACATATCAACCATTTTGAATTCTGATTTCTAGTTGCTTTAATGTTGAATTTTTAAAAAATCACTGCCTCAGAATTGTAAAGGTATCCACAGTGAAGTAATGTGGTCTTTCAAGCACTGTTTCTATGGCTTCTTTTGATGTCCATCAGTGTCAGAAGGATAGAAGAAAGAGCATGACATTCTTTCAGTTGCTTCTCAGCCCATCTAATCTTTATTGAGTGCTTCCTAGTCACTGAGATGCATCAGTGAACAGACATCCTGTGCTCTTAGGAGAAAAAGAAAGAATGTGCAAATCAATATGTAATGTCAAGTTGTGACAAATAGACACATTCAGAGTTCCAGATTTTGATGGCAGAGAAGTAAGCAACATTTCACTATAATTAAATGAAGTGAAGGAGGAGTTCATTTGGATTTCCTGGGGAAGACTCTCCAGCTTAAACCTGGGCATCAAGTAGTATGCTAGAGGCCAGATGGTGGCATGAGCTGAGGATTGGATGTGAGGCCACTAAAGGTCAGTTGGAGTCAAACCCTCACAAGCCATAGGAAGAATTTTCAATTTTGCTATGTATGAGATAAATAAAAAGAAAAAGGCCACTGTTGAATGGGGGTTTGAACAGGGGAAAAATCATGAACTGATTTATAATTTAAAAACTCCATGCTTGCTTTGTAGTAAACAGTCACTGTACTTGTATATTTGTTCGTACTTGTGTGTGTATGCGTGTGTATGTGTGTGTGTGTATGTGTGTGTGCACATGTGTGTGTGTGCACACGTGTGTGTGTGTGTGTGTGTATGTGTGTGTGTGTGCGTGTATGTGTGTGTGTGTGTGTGTGTGTGTGTGTGTGTGTGTGTGTTTAGTTGTCGGAGGCAGGGGGAGGAGCATGGCTGAAAACAGGCAGAACAGCTTGAGAGACCCAAATCTGGATTTAGATGATCATACTGGAGGAGGTAAGACAATCAGACCTACTCAGACAGGCATCAAAAATGGAAATAAAACTTGTTAATGTGGATTCTCCATATGAACACTGACAACCGCAGAGCTCCAGACACACAGTAGGAGAAGAAATAGAAAACTTGAGAATTTTCCTTTAAAGTAAAAATGTCAGTGAAAATTCAGATATTGTCTATTAGCATCACCAGATTTTATCTTATGAGGTTCAAATTTCTTCTTTTAGCTCAGTCTCTGTCTCTCTGTCTCTGTCTCTGTCTGTCTGTCTGTCTGTCTGTCTGTCTCTCTCTCTCTCTCTCTCTCTCTCTCTCTCTCTCTCTCTCTCTCTCTGTGTGTGTGTGTGTGTGTGTGTGTGTGTGTGTGTGTGTGTGTTGCCCAATATTGATGCCAGGAATCATCCTTGATCACTCTTCCACCCTATTGAGGCACGGTGTCTTACTTTCATGTTTATCACTGTGATAAGTCACCATGACCAAGGAAAACTTATAGAAGAAAGAGTTTAATTGTGGGTGCATGGTTCCAGAGAGTATATGACTATCATAAAGGAGAGCACAGCAGCAGGCTAGCAGGTGTGACATTAGAGCAGTAACTGAAGGCTCATATCTTGATCCACAGCCATGAGACAAGGAGAGCTAGTTGGGGATGGTATTTTGAAACCTCACAGCCTGCCCCCAGTGACACACCTCCTCCACCAAGGCCATACCTCCTATCCTACCCAAACAGTTCCACTAACTTGGGACCAAACAATCAAATATAAGTCTATGGGAGCCATTCTCATTCAAGCCGCTATGCAGGGTCCTTCAAACTAAGCCTAGAACTCACCGATAGTGTGAGTCTCACTAGCTCACTCGCCCTGGGGAATCCCCTGTCTCCACCTTCTAAGGCTGGAATTACAACCAGGCTTTCATGCCCACCTTGAACTTAGGTAGTTTCTAGGGGTCTGATCTCTAGTCTTCTTTTTTTGCCCAGTAAGCATTTAACAACTGAGCCATTTTCCTACTCTAGAATATTTAGAGTTTATATCACAGCATTTATTCTCAAATTTCCCTATTTGTGGAACCCATCTTAAAAAGCAAACCCTAGGTGAAGTTTTCCTGTCCTGACTTCCTTTTCCCAAATACTCAGCAATTGCTTTCCAAATTACCACATAGAGGCTTTTATTAATTGAAAATGCTCAGCTGATAGTTGAGGCTTATTACTAACTAGCTCTTACATTTAAATTAACCCATTTCTATTAATCTATGTTTTGCCACATGGCTTGTGACTTTACCTGTCCTCTAGCACATCTTGTTCCCTTGGTGGCTGCCTGGTATCGCCTATGACTGCCCTGACTCTGCTCTTCTCTCCCAGCATTCTCTCTGTGTCAGGCTGTCTTGCCCAATCTCTTTCTGCTCTGCTATTGGCCAATCAGCTTTATTATCAACAATGAGCACAATCCACAGCATTTCTCCCTTTTGTATAATTAAAAAGGAAGGTTTTAACATAGTAAAATTATATGCAACAAACAGTTATTAAGTAAGAATTACAGTTACAATATCCAGTCTATTTGTATTTGGCAAAATTAGAGAAAATATTTTATATCTATTATCTTATCTTGGTAAGTCAAAAGTATTATACCTAATTTGCTTTTAGTTATAACTAAGGAAAACTATAATTATAACTCTCTAATCTTCAACTCCATCAAAGACCCCAGAAAAGTGAAATGTTATCTAATGACAAGGACATCAGGCTACCTGGATAGTTATCCAAAGTACCTCTGCAATGTTGGGGCACCCATCTCTGGTAGACAGGCTTAGCATGTCTGACAGACTTTCCTATGAAGCAGGAATTTTGAAGGACTATCCTATCTTGTCTTGGCAAAGTTCAGCAGTCACCTTCCTTGTGTCCTGCTGGTCCAGTTTGGACAGTAATTGTCAACAATTAAGACAATGGCAGTTTCTTGCCCAGTAGCTAACTTTTGTCACAAAGAAAGTAAACTCCATATGGAGTTTCTTTGATGCCCATCATCTTCTCTGAAGTATATTGGTGCTGCCAGGAGCAGACATGTCTCATTGTCATAAAAAGCCTCAGGTCATTAAAATCTTTGAAATGCCATATTCTGTAGGTCTTTGAAGTGTCTGAAGACCACCTGTCTATCTAAAATATATCTCTGTTTGACCTTGAAAATGTACTTAACATGACTATAAGTTTGATTGTAATAAGTGACTAACTACTAACCTATATTTTTTAATTATACATTACATTTTTAAATGAGCTGCATAAGCACAGTATTCCAAACAAGAGTAGAAACATACAGCATAGTAGAAATAACTTTAGATTTGTATCGATTTGTATCAGTAAACTAAAATCCATACCAATGTAAAATATTTTGAGATTAACAGTTGTTTTTTGGATTAAAGTAGATTCAACAATCTACCCTTTTGTCATTTCTATAGCCTATGCCCCTTTTTTCCTTTAGAAAGAGATCTTTGGATTTAACTCTTTCTTTATATCTAGCATTAATGATTTATTTATTTATTTATTTATTTATTTATTTATTTATTTATTTATTTATTTATTTTTGGTTTTTCCAGACAGGGTTTCTCTGTGTAGCTTTGCGCCTTTCCTGGAGCTCACTTGGTAGCCCAGGCTGGCCTCGAACTCACAGAGATCCGCCTGGCTCTGCCTCCCGAGTGCTGGGATTAAAGGCGTGCGCCACCAATGCCCGGCCTGCATTAATGATTTATGAAGTGAATTATGTACTCTGGGTACAAAATATTTTATGTCAGAATGTTGGCTAGTTTTGGTAAACTTAACATTTCTCAACTTTGCCACTAACTAGCTATTTGAGCTAGTTGAGTCTGAGCTTCCACTTCATTTTTAAAGTAAGAACTGGGCTAGATCCCAAGTCCCTAACCCAGAGCCTAATACTTCACGTCCTGTCAGAGGTTTCCCAGTCTTGATTTGCAAATATTTAGCTTCAAATTTTTCTAACACATGATTTTCCTTTTCAAAACCTTGCATAAAAGTTTCAGAACTGCTAACATCTCTACGAAATCCATAATTGTATGTTTGTAAATACCAAACAAAGTTCATTTTGTTGGTAAAGGCCACCCTTTCTTACAGAGAAAGCTCATGATCTAAGCGTATTCACTTTAAAACCCACTACCAGAGACTTTCTGTGAGGGATCTTGTCTGTTCTTTAGCCTCCATCCACATCCTATACTTTTTCCACTGAACATGACCATTCTGTACCCAGTAAGAGAAAATCCTGACAAACCTACAGTGACTTGCATTTTTCAGACGGCTAGCTTGTGACGTGTTTACATAATTTAAGACAGCTGTTTGCTTTGCAGTCCTCGGCAACGTAGCACACCAAGTATTTCAAAAGGCAGCCATACAGTTACGTTTCTAAAATAGCATAAGGGCTAACACAGTTTTGAAACAAACTGTCAAGAATTCTTGTTTTCACTTTTAATTTCATATGTACAAAGCACGTGACATGCTTATCAGTGTCCATCTTTCCTAATTTGCCACCTTGTTCAAAATTCTCCCTTTGCAATCCATATCATCAATACAGTTAGCAAGAGCATGGATAAAATGGAAGAGTAAATCTAATTGATGCAAGAGAAAACAGTAAGTTATACAGCAACACATATAACTTTAGAAAAATTGGAAATACTGTTAATGTCAAATAAACAATGACCAAGGTGAGACTTTCATGCCAGAGGCTCCATTCAGTCAAAATCACTATTTGTAAGAACAAGTGGTGCCACCAGTATCCAAACATACAGCACGATGTCAATCCAGCTGGAAGAGATTTTCACCCAGACTGCTGTCCACTGACTCTTCATCTCATGAGAAGGCTCATACCTATACCAATTGGTAAGGGTCATCATGATATAAAGCAAAAGCCAGGAAAAGCATGAAGTGAAAGAAGGAGTAACTCTAAACAACACCATCCCTTTCACTCTCTACAGCTTGGTGAACATCATCACTGTCTTCTAGGGATCTATCACTTCTGACTTTCCCATCTCCTATTAGTGTTGACTCATCACTTGTTAGAGTCAGTTTATTAACCTAACTATTGTTGGAGGTACAGATGCTTGAAAAAACACACACAGTAGGAAGAGAACCAGTCCTATAATCACTTGGGGATGCCACCACTGAGCAGACTGCCCATCCTTTGGGTTAGGGCTTGTGATATTGAAGCCAATGATGCCTAGTAGACTTGGATTGCAATTTGTTTCTGGTTTATTGATCATAGTAGACCATGTCAAATTCATTGTGTAGACTGTAATTACTGAAGACTTTAACAAGCCAGATCTTGAGTGTGATTCTTGGATCTTGGGCAGTATAGACATTACAGAAGCACCAATGCAGAGGAGCATGTTGACACTGACGAATGCCTTATTTTCTGAAGGACTGGCTGGGTGAGTATAGTAGACAAATAATAAGATGATGGCAACTAAAGACAGCAAATAATTCAGAGCTGTAGCTGATAATAGGGCTGCATACCAACACCTTGACTTCCCGTCTTCCATTTTTTTTCAACCTATGATTCATTCCAAGAATGGGAAAAATCAATAAGTAAGACTAGTTGTATAAGGATGAAACAAAAAAAACACCTGCCATACTTACATAAACCACATGGCTGTAAAAGTGCCTTCTAGAATGAAGAAAGCTCCAACAATAATGGTGGCTGCTGTAGCAAATTTAAAGAACCAGATTCCATTGTGGACCATGGATCTAGGATCACTGCTGCTTTTCACTTTGATCATTAGTAAAGAGAGGAGAAGGTAGAACACGGCTAAGCAAAAGCACAAGGGATACACAGCTTTGTAGCCAACCAGAATATTACAAGGAACAACACCGTTCCCATTCTCACAAACCCAGGAATCTTACTCAGTTATTCTTCCATTCCTGGTATTAACGTTACACAAACTACACATACTCCAACAAGCAAGAAAAGTGCATAGCTCAATCTAGTCACAGTGGAGTTGTTTCCACTAGTACAGCATTGGCAAAACAAGCATGGGGCAATGCCACACAAACATGGCATCCAGCTCTCCTCAGAGCACAGCCCCAGCATGCTCCCCATCCTCTGTGTTGCTGGCCCAGTGTGTGCCGACAAGATGGAGACAGCTTCCCTCCTGCTTTTCAGTGCTTATGTGATTTCTAGGGATCTGATCTCTAGTCTTTGTTTTTGCCCAGCAAGCATTTAACAACTGAACCATTTCTCAGCCCTACTCTGGCATATCTTTAGGGTTTATAACACAGTATTTATTCTCAAATTTCTCTATTTGTGGAATGCATCTTAAAAGGTAAACTTCATACCACTTCAAAAGTATGTGCAGTATAAATTTACTCACTTAAATGCCTCTGTAAGTCTGGGTCCATAAAATTTATAATCAATTTACTCTTAAATAATACATTCCTTCTAAAAGGATATTTTTAAAGGGAACACTTTCAAGAAATTCAGACAGTTGTTGGATGACCTGATGGCTGGATGGATAATTGAATTTATTTAGAGATTTCAGAAAGTTCCAAGAAAGAACACTTTGGAAAAGTCAATAGCAAACCACTTTGCTTCAACATAGAGAGGAGAAAGTTCTGGTTACAACAACTCTGGGTCAGATAATCACCATTACCCTTCCCTAACCTTCCTCTGTGGCCAACTTCTAATTCAATCACCCGTAAACACAGAACGCACATCTGACACAAACAGAATAACAACCTCTTTTTTTTTCACTTTGGCTGTTCCTAATTTAATAGAACTAAGATAATCTCAGGGCACAGTCCTTAAAAACAAAGGGCAATCAATAGGACTCTTAATTTTCACCTTCCTTGTTATTTTTCTTGAGCTCATGTTGGAAAATAAATGTATATTTTTGGAAAACAAGTACTAAAAGTACTACACTGTCCTTTATAATGTGTGATTTCCTTAATCCTCAGAGATAGGAGGTAAGGCCATATACAGACTGTTTGATACTATCAACTGAACTGACCTATCATCCATTGATTACAAATTCATCTATTTAAACAAAGGAGTTATGACAGTTTACCCAGAGCTATCATATAGATTTGCCTATGTAGGCAGCGCTTCTTAAGATCCTCAATATTAAAAAAAAAAAAATCCTCAGTATTGTATCATCCTGGAAAGAAAAGAAGCCCAACACATCAAAGTTCTGTCCGTGATTACATGATTGGCTTTTTTTGTGCATTTTTAAACATTTTTGTCATTGTGTGTGTGTGTGTGTGTGTGTGTGTGTGTGTGTGTGTATGTGCTGATGCACACGAAGACCAGAGAACATCAGATCCAGCTGAACTAAAGTTACAGGTGCTGCAAGCTGCCTGACATTAATGCTGGAATCCAAACCACAGTCTCCATGATGGAGCAGCAGGGGCTCTTAACCAGAGCTTCTCTCCAGCCCCTTCTTGTTGTGTTGATAGTCACCCAACCAGAGACTTTAAAACACTGTTTATCTTATATATTTTCCTTCATTGAAATGTTTTCAGAAACATATCATTAATATAAAGGAAAGCAGACCTTAACTACAAACTACAGCAGTGTAAAGTTTGTCTAACAAAGATCAGGCAAATGTAGCCCTTCTGGTAAGGAGTTTCTTTCTAGGAAATCTCCAAAAGCATTCTTTCATCATATGGTCAAATGCCTGGGCTTACTGTGGAATAATCCTTCTGTACACTGTGTGATTATATGTCATTATGATTGGTTTAATAAACAAGCTGACTGGCCAATAGCTGAACAGGATAAAGTTCTGAGGAAAGCCAAACAGAATGATGGGATGAGGAAGGGCCGGGTCAGATGCATCACCAGCCAGATGGAGAATGAGTTGGACATACAAAAAGGGATAAAGGTAAAAGCCAGGGGCCTCAGGGCAACACATAGATTAATAGAAATGTGTTAAGTTATAAGAGCTAGTTAGTAATAAGCCTGAGCTATTGACCAAGCATTTACAATTAATATAAGCCTCTGTGCGGTAATTTGGAAGCAGCTCCTGGGATGGGAAAACTCTGCCTACGTGGGCTGCTTCACCCTTCAGTAATCACAGCCACTTTTCTTTGTTTTTAAATATATATTTATTTTATTTTTGAGATTATAATGTAATTATGTCATTCCCTCCTTCTCTTTTTTCCCTGCAAAACTTCTCAATACCTCTCCTTGCTCCTTTTCAAAATTCACTGCTTCTTCTTTTCATTGTTATAAAATTTGGTTATGTACATGTATATACACTTATATTAATAAGTATAACCTGTCCAGTTTGTGCAATGTTATTTGTATGTGTTTTTATGGCTGACCATTTGGTATTAGATAACTAATTGGTGTATTCTTCCCTGGGGAAGACTATTTCTCTGGCTCTCAACATTCCTTAGTTCTTTGTGTAGGGTTGAGGTCTCATGGTCTTTTCCCATCTACTTTAGCATGTCTACTGTGGTTCTTGTTCAGCTCATGTTGGGGCAGTCATGTTGCTGAGCCTTTATGGTATAGCTTCTGACACAACTAAGAGACATAAATCTTCTGGCTTTCATAATCACTCTGCCCCCTTTTCTGTAATGTGCCTTGGGCCTTAGGTGTAGAAGTTGTTTTGTAGATGTATGCATTGGAACTAGGCTCTACAACTTTGCATTTTGATTGGTTGTGACTTTTTGTAATGATTTCTTTCTGTTGTGAAGAAAAGTTTCCTTGAAAAGGGCTGAAAACCACACTTATATGTGGGTATACGGACAAATATTTAAGTTATGGATTATGCTGGTTTAGAAAAGTGGTGGTTGTAGTTTCTCCTTGAAGATCCATGACATCATTAGCCCCAAGTAGTTTCTAGTTTTCTAGTCTAGGTTTCTAGTACCCGGCATGATTTCTATCTTGTTGAAGAGGCCTTAAGTCCAACTAGAGAACAGTTGGTTACTGCCAAGACATGCATGCCACTATCGCCTCCTTAGGCCTATAGGACCATGCTCGCCATTGATACGGTTCTTAGCATCATCGATGTATAGGACTGTTGGTTGCTTTACTCCTTCTGGTACCATGAGAGCTGGTCCTCGGGGTGGAGGCATTCATGTCAGTCCCAGCTCCGCGGCTTCTGAACCATGCATCCGAAGTGCGTGGTGTCTTCAGCAATAGGGACTTACTTTCTACTTCTATAAAGCAAAGAAGGGTCCCTTTCTTTCTCACTGTTCCAACTGATTCACTCACTGGCCTGCAACTATACCCCTCTCATCTAATCCATAAACCTATTCTTTAAATGTGTAAATGGAAATTCTAAGACATCCATCATTCATTCCATGAGTCTTACTGACTCTGTTCCCTGAAGTTCAGTTTAAGATCATGATTTGTGATACTATAAGGAGTAGCTAATGTGGCTTATTTTTCCTTTATTGGCTCTAAATAATATACAGTGATAAATTATTGTATGTTATGATCTCTGAGTAGTAGCATTCTGTGGCTGAAAAAGAAATCTAGCCCTTTATAATTAAAATTGGTTTATCAAGAAATGGATTTTCTAAATGCTAATAACTGTAAGTGCTGTTGTGAGTAAAAATATTTGAATACTATTCTTATTGATATGAACTAAAGACTATGGGAAAAGGCATGTACTTAACATTGAGAAAATGAGTCAATCTATTGATGTGAAATTTAGCAGCTTAATTCTCTTGGTTGAAGGTGAATAACTCACAAGCTAAACCAATGAATGAATGTATGTTACACTGAAGAAAAAATGGTTATATTCCTCTGAAATTTTAAGTGTTGCAATCTATCTTTTCGGCAAAAGATAGATATTCTGTGAACCTACATCCAGATTATTTCAGTCAGCTAAAGCATTTGCATGGCATTTTCAAACTCTGTTTCCAAGTGAGAGCTAATTTGCTTTCTATGGAAGAAGGATCCACAGCTCCTTTTGCCTCTGCCCCTAAACCGCATCTAATTGGAACTTCCTGAAAGGCAAGGTTGTGATAAGTAAGCTCTAAACTGTAAAGTAGCTCCGGGCCTCCGTTATATCAGTGCAGCCACACTTCCCACTCTGCATTAAGTGGAAGTGCCATTTCTTATGGGAAATAAACAAATGGAGTCCCATTAAGGAGGAAATGTTTTCCTGGAAGCACTTTTGGAAGGTTGGTAATTAATGCCAGCAAATTGCTTATTTATAATTATGACCTTTTCAAAGACATGCTGAGTGTGCTCAAGTGATAGTCTGCTTTTAATTGCATCACAGGTTGTACTTGGGTTTTATTTAAACTATCCGTTAAATGAACCTCTCTGATTTTTGCCCTGTGGCTGCTGACCTTAGCACCTTCGAACGTTTTCTTCTTCTCTTCCCATGTGTTTTCCTGAAGACTTGCCACAGTCCAGGCTTTTGTCTTTCCCTTCCCTGTCAGTAACAGGCCTCCCCTCAAGATTTTATTTCCTTATTCCCTGATACTTCATTTCGTTTTTGTCAAGACTGGTAGATGCTTATTTCAACTAAAGGGTCTCTGTTTTATAAACAGGGGGCTGTTAATAAACTAACTTGCTCTCATAATATCAGACACCAGAATTTCTTGCATTCTAGGTATTTTCCATGCTCTCTTGGAAAGTTATAAGTATAGAAAGATGAAAAGCAGTGATCTGCTCTTCTTTCCACTTCCATTTAGATTTTTCAGCTTTTAACACCCAGCACTGCTGGCTTTCATGTGAGTTTGAGAGTTTTATATAGACTTGACCTGAGGGCCATTATCTACCAATGTTCCATCTTTATCATCTTCTACTATTATAACTTATTATTGATTCCACCCATCTTCCCACTTCTGCTCATACCGGGAAGTGAACTACCAATTTATGGCCTAAAAGATTTGAAAAATAGGCAAGACTGGTGTTCATAGTAATGTGCGATAGGCAGCTGGCCCAGGAGTGGTTAACATGGTGGAAGGCAGACTCAGGTGTTGAGTTGGTTAAGGGTGATGGATGATATATTTGTCAGAATTGCTAGATGGTGAAAGAGGCTTCAGGCTAGGACATGTTGTCGAAGTAAGAGGCCACACGGGAAAGTTCAGGTTCTTTGTTACCCTAGGTTCTTTATAACAGAGAGGTCCACATCCCCAAAATATTTTCTGTGAACGTGCAACCTAACATGGTTGGAGTTGGTGCTTAATTCATCAGAGGGCCACATGCTCTCTTCTAATTATGGAGATCCACAGTACAATTTAAGATGTTCCAGACTGAAGCCCCTCTGTGCTTTGGAATAATTTTATTCGTAGCTTTTATCAGTGGTGTTTGGCCTGTTGATATTCTTTGAACCAACACCTGTGAAGTAAAACCTTGGATGCATCCTTATCAACTCATCTCTGAGCTTCATCTCCTATGACCAAGTTCTTTAAGCCTCAAAGTTCTTTCCTCAAACTCTTGCAACTATTCCTTTCTTCTAACACCTCTGCATATGTTAGTAATTCTCAGTGTCAACGGTATAGAGGACAGACAGATCTGCCTCTCCCATGTGTAATTTCAACTTCAAAACTCATTCTGATTTTTATTTGTGATTTCCTTTACACTGGAGTTTCAAGCAAGGAGACTGGAGAAAGGCATCAGTTTGGCATTATGTGACAAAAGAAATCTCAGGCATTAAAAAGTTAAGAAACACTGATTTAGATCTTTATGGGGCCTGAGGCATTGTGTCGGGCACAGTTCTACCCTCCAATGGACCATAGCCAAACACAGCAATGCAATTATCTGAAAAGAAACAAACAAGAGCTGTTCTCATTTTTGAGAGGTCTTCTGGTATGCCATCAAAATGGCATACCAGGACAACAAAAGCGCTCCAATGGGGCCAGTTGCCAGATCTCAGACAACACAATTACTCTTGATGGACCTCTGTCTCCTCAACCACAAAATGAACAGGGAGGCTCGGGTGAATCTTCACCTACACAGATTCAACATTTTTCTTGCTCAAAATTCTTTTATGCAGAGCCTGCTTTCTCTGGAGTTACAGAATGAAATCATTTCTTAGCTATCCACTTAAGAGCTTCTATGAACTAGATCTCTGCAGCCATTTTGTCTTCCTTGCTGGAGTCTAGCAGAAACTCTGGTTGCACTTTGCATCAATCATTTAAACACCCTTTGCTGTTATGGGCACCAAGCTCTTGATCAGGACTCTGGGAGAGTCATCTCTGGAAAATTCTTGTCTCTTTCCGCACTTGGCAGTCATCCGTGTCATTGGTTTTCAAAGTTTGATTTGCAAAGCACATCCCTCTGACACCCCCCCGTTCTTATTCTGAACAATTTCTTACCAATCAGTTTTTGTTTCCAAAAGTGTTTATGTTGTTAGTTAGTTCTTATGTATTTTGGTATATATTTCCCAATAATGTTATAGGAAGTTATTTATGTTTCTGGGGTTTAAAATTATTATCCCTTCAAGGATTTTTCACAGTGCCTCAGAATGTATTACCCATAGTCAATAATCAATAACTATGAATCTCTGGATGTTGCACAAATGCTGGCTGGGGTTCTATTGCTCTAGTCAGAGGGAAGATGGGAGTAGGCAAGTAGAAGCTTCCCTGGTGTTTTTAGCCCTGAGTGCCAGGCACTAGCGGATGGGCTTACTGTTCACAGACCCAGAGAACAGGAGAGTAATGGCTCCAGGCTTCAAAGATCAGAGGCTTATTGCTCTAAATGCTCAGTCAAGGCTATTCCTCTGGGCTTTGAGTGCTGGCTTCCCATCAATGAGAGTAAATAGGCCCTTGGTTCTTAACCCTGGTGGCTCTCAGGAACTTTACTCGTGGCCATGGTTTCCAGCTCTGCCTTTCAGTTCTTCATATCCCCTTGTCTTCTCTGGACTTTGCTTTCCTTGTTTCTGTTCTCTGGAACTCTTAGGCTATCTTCTTGTTGCTGCTGGGTGAGGCTGGAGCTGAAGAGTCCAGGAGCCTTTCTGCTCTTTGTGTAACCAGTTCAGCCCACTCTACCAATGAGATGAGCAGGTAAGGAAAGATCACTTAAGAGAATCCTCTATTGGGACATAATATTGCCACACTAAGGGATGGTGTACAGGAAATAAATCCCACACACTAACCCCAAAAGTGTGGGGAAACAGTCTGCCTATATTAGCAGAAGAGGATTGTGCCCCAATTGTGTATGGCTGTAATTCTATACCAGAGCCCCTCGTGTATACAACTTCTGATTCTATTGATCACAAGCTTCACATGTGAACACAATCACAAGCTCTTCATAAGGACGAATCTTATGCTTTCTATTTCACTGTGGCAGATTTTTGCTGAGTCTCCAGAAAGGTTCTCTTTCTCCCAGCCTCATGAGAACATCTGCAGGGCATTGACATGTCATTTCAACTTCAATGAAGCTTGTTTTACTTGGAGTGGAGGCTTTCAAAGCTGGAGCAAGGCCTTCTGAAGCAGCAGTCATAGCTGCACTGGCCACTACAGTTGGAATGGAGTGTATTTAGACTGATATGGATGTGTTCAGAATAGAATGGCTTTGAAGGAAAGACCAACCAGTTGCCAAAACAGTGTCCTACTTGGCTCACTCTTCCCACTCCAAGCAGCTGATTCCCAGAGAAAGGGCCTAAGAGATAATAATTACAAAGCCAACTGCCTCACAGCTGACCCTTTTATACATTTTCATCATCAAAGAATCTTCATAATATAGATCTAGGATATTTACTTTCTCACTGTATTAAGCAGTGCTTAATTCCTAGCCAAAATACCCTTTGGGAAAATTGGGTCCTATCTATCAGAAAACCATAATAGCCTATTTATATCAAATTAGAAGCCATATCCCAGAAATCAAAATGGCATACCCTAAGCAAACTGTAGGAAATGTAACTCCCGTCTTAAGGACCAAACCTTCTCAGTCACCTAACTTGTTCAAAGTAGAAATGAATTCAAATTATTCAGCTGTGGATTTGAAAGGATACTCTGCATTTCTTGATTGAAAGAAAAAAAGATTCATTTGAGTATCTAAAACCATTTTTAAAAAGGAAGTCAATTAAGCCATCCTTGATTTAGTCTAAGAAGTGGTCATAATTACACATTTTCCTTTCTCCCACCTTAAGATACAGTGCTTTCGCAATGTAATCCATCTTCGAAATTAAGCAGCTGTAGATAATTTAATTGTGTTTGGGGGGAACTCTGGGTTGGTGCCCAAGGACATTCTTTAGCTGATCAGCTAAGGCCCTATTCTGAGTTGTTTCATGTCAAAATGTTTAATCATCTGTTTATTCATGCTGTAACTGTCTCTTTTCTGTCCGCCTCCTCTGTAGTGTCGGTTTCATGACGGCGGGCGTGTTAGTCATGATGATTGTTGCCGTGTCTTGGTTTCTCCTCATGGCCATGTTTAAGTTTACACTGTATCATCAGGGTCTGGGTAGACTGTGGAGTGTGTGTGTGTGTGTGTGTGTGTGTGTGTGTGTGTGTGTGTGTGTG